>JAQFZT010000318.1:0-28885 GCA_034696325.1 Camisiidae sp. | reverse complement strand
CACTCTCTCTCACCCCTCTCTCTCTCTCTCTCTCTCTCTCCTCTCTCTTTCTTTCTTATTTAAATTCAATTTTTCACATTAAGAAGTTTAGAAAGGCTTGAAATAAGTAGACAAAGAAAAAAGTAGTTTTTATAAAAAATATTTTTTTCTAATCATGATTTATTTTATAATTTGTTTTTTCATTTAATATTGATGTTTAAACTTTAAAGAATAAATATTAAGTAATTTCATGTGTCATTTCGGAGGTCACAAAAATAATTTAGGTGGAAAAAAGCAAAATATAAATAAAAATAATTTGAGCGGAAATGAAATAAATTTTATAAACAGTGCAATAGTATAGAAATTGACGCCTCTATGAATCCTTGTTGTAGAGGTAGGAGAGTATGAGAGAAGAAATATTGAGTGTGAGGGAAGAGAGGGGGCACTAACCCTAAACCAGTCTATTTCAAAGGGCATTTTATATCACAAACTTGCACTTTAACACAATAATAATAATACGAATACTGTATAACCCGAATACATACCAAGTCTGACTGATTGCTGTTTGACTTATTTTGTTTAATATTTACTTGTGTTCACATTATTCAATACTTCCCATTATAAATAAAACATTTTCTATGCTTTGACTGATTTTGTTAAACAAATTAATGTATTTTAAGAAATCAAGAATTCATTGAGTTATGTCTTATTTTTGTATTTCACTCAATTATATACATAGTTTATGTGCACAAATTGTTATAAGTTATTAGATGTTAAGAATATGAGAGAATAATTGTTTAATTCATAAATTCAGGCTAATTATCATTATCGCCAAAAGGAAGGATAAAGTGAATAATAGATAATGTGAACCACTGTGTGAGACAATAATAAAAATTGACATCAGATAATGGGGGCTCTCATATACTTATATTTTTGACCGATTTAAAAGTTCAGATTTTTTATTTCACTTAAAACTGATTTGAATTTGAGAGAAAGAGAGCTCTACAGATTACCGATCTCTTGACTCTCTCACTCATATACTCACTCTTTCCTTATATACTTTTTCGTCTTTGTTTTTCTTATTTTTTCTTCGTATAGCTTATACTTGACTAAAAACATTATTCTTTTGTGAAAACGACAGAATTCCACATAATTTCCTGTAATCTGAAAACTATAGTGAATCTCGAATCGAAAATGAAAGTGGTTTCAGATGTCTTTGCATTGCTTAATAAATTTCGATAAAAGTGACAAAAAGCAAATTGAAATTCAAGAATTGAATTTTGTTTTTCATTATTATAGTTCTTAAAATTTTTTCAGAATTATTTATGTTAAAGCTTTAATATTGTTGTTATATAAAACTTATCAATTTTAAAATTAATTATGAATTGGTCTCACGCTTGCAATGCCTGTGAGCCATATGTTATTTATATTGCTTTTAACATATTCAGTAAAAAGAAAAACATTTCAAGTTATTCATTACAAAATTTTAAAATGTTTTCACTTGACTTTATCATAAAATTGCTTTAAAAGTTCTTAAAATATTTCAATTTGTTTATAATTGAGAAAAGTTGTTCACTTATAAGCAAAAATTTCATTATAATTATGTTAAAATTAGTGATAATCGTATTTATGAATTTAATTAGAATCTGTTGTCTGGTCTGCTCTCCTTCTGGTATTTCTTATAATATAAGATATTATCCACTTGTAGTCACACACGTATTACATTCACAACTCTAATATCATATGATCATTAGATCGCTCCCACTTTCTCTCTCTCTCTCTCTCTCTCTCTCTCTCTCTCTCTCTCTCTCTCTCTCTCTCTTTCTTTCTTTCTTTCTTTCTCTTTGACTCTCTCTCTTTATTCTTTCTCTGTTTGATAGGTTTATACGTTTGCTCTTATTTCCCCTCCTTGTGCATGCAATTCCGCTAAATTTATCATTTGATGAATACTAAGTCTTGTCAATGGGTCCGCTTCTCCAATATAACGGGGGACGGATTGGCATAAAATAATGGTTATACTGAAGCGCAAATGCTTTCCAAAAGGGGACAGAAGGGAAGATTAAACTCCACGATAGAAAGTGATAACAAACTCGAAGACATCAAGACTTGTCCTTTTCCGCTCTCATGTTTTACTTATTTTGCGGCTTAAGATTTTTTCTAAATTTTCTCAAAAATAGCAAATCATCGATAAATATAATGGTCTCGTCATAACCAACCAACGCTCCAAAATGCTAAATGTTTTCTTTGACTAAATGTCTGAAATGGAAATTTTTACTTATCAGCCTTGAGGGCATAACGCATTGGTGCGCTTCTCATCTCTTTTGCTGTAATTGTACGCTATTTTAAAGTTGAAATAAGAGAGAAATAGAGGCGAGAGAGGGTTCAATCTTTTTGTCCACATTAATACATGCATCCGTTTTTTGCATTTTCTTTTTTAATTTTCTTTAAAATCTTATATCAACTCAATTCTTAATTTAGTGAATTTCTTTCCCCTCTAAAGGAAATGAGGAAATTGTATTAACTTTGAAAGTAAAACAGAATATACTGTTTTACTTGTATTATTACAACGTATTAACTTTACTTATTAATTATTAATTGATATATTTAAGCATTTAATATTGTATATTAAAATAAAAAGACCAAAAAAAATTTATTAATGAGAGGAAATCTCAATACTTAATTAGATCTCTGAATAATATAACCTTAAGTTAGAGTAATAATAATAAAATAATGGCATTTAGAAGTTATGCTATATTTGAAAGTAGGTTATAAGCAGTTTACAAACTAATTTATTTTTTATTATTCATAAACTTTTGAAAATTGACTTTAAAGTTATATATATTTAGTAAAAATTTTTTATATTGAAATTAATTCAATTGAAAAACAATTGGTTGAAGAAAAAGTAGAAAAAATATGGAGAAATAAAGCTCAGCAGTAATATATTATAGTTTAAGATCATGATTGCGTGTGAGTGCACTCGAATTATTGGATACTATAATACTCAATCAAAATTATATTTTGCTGATTTTCTTCCGATAAACTTGTCCGCAATTTCAAACATTAGAAATTGTTGTTTAATACCAGTAATTATAATTGAAAGAAACGATGAGTTTTATTGAATTAGGATTTTTTTGTATCTATTAGTTTGGTAGGGAAAGCAAATTAGAGAAGCATAAAAGGAAACTTTAAATGACCACTAATACAACTGTTTTTATTTCTATATATTTGTGTATCTTTTCTTTCAGTCCCACAAGGATTGTGAGATGTATTTTATCATCTTTTTCTCTGCTTCTTGTTTTTCTATAGTCTAGTAGTGATCTTTGAGAACACTTTACCTTATTTTTCGCCTCCTTTTCTCATAATCAAAGTATTATTACTAAAAGAAGAGTAAGTTCTTATTGCTTTATTTTGGTTGGTTTTCTTACGCTTTTATATTATGATGTACTCATTGTACACGTCATTTACTAGCGAAGAGCTGGGGCGCAAACATTGATTTATTGATCTTAAATGCTTTTGCTTATATGAAGCGTGATGTATATAATATTTATGCTATATATGTTAGTTTTTTGCCCCTCTATTACATTAGTCGAATATATTCTCACCAAAAATACTTTGATAAAAGGGTACACAAAAGGTAATAGAAATAAAGACAAAAAATATGAGTTAGCACTGAATTCCCACCTCGTTATTGTTAACTACTATGTTTTTATTATCTATTTTTACGATATGATAAATATTTTCTATAGTTATTGAGCACAAGTAAAAGCATATTTGTTATTGGCTCTCAAAAACTCTATTATCATAATCTATTGAGAGTCACTTATCAGAGTTACCAAAGTTTGAATTTAATAACACAATTTTTATTAATAATCTTTATAAAACATCGACTTATGTTAATTAAAGCTTATTCATTACGCGAAGAGTCAAATATTTATTCAAAATAATAGTTATATTAATCATTTACTTGTAATAGCTTTCAAATATTTTAATACTTTCATACTTTCATGCAATCATAGGTGTGATAAAAAAAATTTGAAGCAAAATTTTATAAAATCACAAATTGTTACTTTTATCCACTTTTCTAAATTATAGCATAAATATGAGTATAATATGGTTTTTTGGCTTGAGTTCAAAATTTTGATTTTATTCCTTTACTTCTCGGTAATAATAAAAATTAATTTTCGAGAAAAATGGCATTTCCTATTAGTTTAAGTTAAGATACGTTAAAGAGAATTTAAGGCAGAGAGAGAGAGAGAGAGAGAGAGAGAGAGAGAGAGAGAGAAATGTAGTACAGCTCATACTTTATTTTATTGATAACAAGCGTTGAGGAAAATTTGAATTGCATTGAGTTGAAGCGCAAACGCATTAGCATTTTATTAATTAGCTTAAATTGAGTCATATATAATGCATAAATTAATGAATCAATTTTATGTATGAACGCGAAAACGAATACTTAAAGTGTTTTTCAAATGAAAAGTTTTGTCTTTCTAAAAGACAATTTGCCAGAAAATATCTTTTCCTGAAATATTTCTGAGAAAACATTATTCAAATTTTATGGATTGTCTCTATAATAGGGTCTATACATTCACAAATGCTATTCAAAATGCAGTTTAGGTTAAAGACTTCTTTCTCACTCCATATGATCACAGTTTTGGAGAGTTTATTCCGATATTTATATAGACATTAACCTTTGGAAAGTGGAAACAATTACTGTTAGGAACTAAAAACTACTCAATTACCAAAACAAGTGTATCAAGTATTTGATAAAATTTATTTGTGCTTTCAATGTAATGAAACGATCAAATCATAAGTTGACTTTGATTTATATAACTTATACTTAAAGCTATACAAATCATCACTAAAATAGTTTTGTCTTTTTATCTCTTTAGTTATTGTATAGTTATTGAACGTAAAAATATTTAGCATAATTGCAATAAGTTATATATGATATGAGCAACAATTTAAAGCGCTTTCATAACTCCTTCGCTTAATCTGAAAGCCTTTTATAATTAATATGTTTAACATTTCAATATATCATGAACTGTTTTAACAGTGGTATTACTCTTTTTGAGATCAAAGAAAGCTAATACTGTATTTTATAGCTATGCGATAAGAAGAATGTTAAATAATATCTGAGTAGTGCCAAAACTTTTTTTATCCTTGACTACAACGCTTTTCATACTAAAAAGTACTACAAATTTCTCTTAATTTTGTATTTGTCTATTGAGATTGCAATAATTGCAATATTCGTGAGAAGTGACATGACTTATGCTTTCGCGATAACTCAGAATAGTTATCTTACTCTTTATCACTCTTTTTAAATGATGACAACTTACTTAATGTTAAATATTACTCAATTAATCCAAATATTGTATGATTTCAAATCTATTCCTTTGTTGTAGAGGAGGTCACATAACTCTACAATTTTAACACCTCTTCAAATAGTAAAATATTTTAAAAATTATGCTCAAATACTTCTATATAAATGAAGTTAAAATTTGTTTTCCCGCATTTTTATAGTTATTTTATGTATAATTATATTAAATATTATGTAGTGACTAGGGTTGTAAAAGTACATGATTTTTTCGCTCATGTATTTTACAAAAGCAATATTTAATGTGGTCAATGATTATATTGTTCTCATTAAATACAAAATTTTCATAATTTATTTTTATTCTTTATAAACTATTCGATTTATACTAAAATTTGACTCGGAGAATAACTTTGAGCCAGTATTTTTCAGAAAACTATAGTTATAACTTATAACATGAAAATATGACGCAATATGTATTATACATAAGACTCCAAAAAGTTACGTGTATTATCCAGTATGATACATCAAATATATCTCTTCCAACCCTAGTTATGACCTTATATTGTGCTCATTCTGTTTACACTTTAAGAGTATTCTATAAATATATATTTGCATAACTAAGTTATTCCAAGAAATTAATTTATTTGATTTTCCATATCAATTGCATTTAATGCTTTATTTTAATGCATTTTTGCAATTATTTTGAATCGACATTTAATTTCGTGAATCAGATCAATATAAGGGTTGAGGCATTTTGAGTGAAGTTGAGATTTGCTTAAATCCTTAAGCATTTTATTTGAACCTAATTATTGAGAATATGACTTATTAGATTTGGTGACAGTTAAAAATGTGTCACTTATAAGCAAATGTTTTTTCAAGCAATTAGTGTTTATTATCTCTCACTTTAAACCTTTTTCTATTATTTGATGAAAACATTTCTAACCTCGTTATGACTGTCGGTTAAACAACTGCTCCTTTGATAATATACGTATTTTTTAATTGTCAGTACGTTCTAACTATTTAGAATAATAGGACTCAACATCAAAATTATGATTTAATATTTTAATCCCTTCTCTGACCTTACGTTAGTATTAAGTACAACAAATTCAAAAGCTAAATGATAAATGATTATAAAATATAACTACTGAATTACATTATCTATAACTAGTTTATGCTGTATTGCTATAATTCAATATTGAGTCTCGTTATAAATTCCACCCTTTGTCTCAAAAATGCATATTTTGTTAGTAATTTTAGCCCAACTCAAAACATATTAAACATGCGTTATATTTTATTATTAGCCCCATATTAAGTGTTCGCATCACTGAAAAATATAATCATCTAATGTCTAGCCATCATATGAAGCCTCAAAAGTGATTTGCCTCTAACTATATATGATAGAAGACCAATATATAGATTTACACTATATTACCTTTATTATGCTCTATCTATCTTTTTTTCAATGGTTCCTATGGTTTGACTGATTGCTTTAGCTCTAATGCAAACTCTTGTCAAACAAACCAATTGCTTAAACCGCACACTATTGTAATTGCTTAAGTCTTTCATTTTTTGTAATTATTTTTGGATTCATTAAGTTTTAACAGAACATAACAAAATTGTAATCCAACTAAATAAAGCACTTTTATTTATTTTCTTTTTATGATTCTTTTAGTTAAATTTAATAATTAAATTAAATTTGAATTATTCAAAACGGAGACAATAATAATAATAATAATAATAGATAAGAGAACTCTCAAGCAAAATAAACTTGCCTTTTGTGATGCGCTTTTGTTTGTACGCTCAATAATACCTTATTTATTATAATCTGGTTCTAAATGAATAATTGTCGTTTAATTTATACGAATAGTGCCTGAGGTGCTAATTATTATTACTGAAAGAAAGACGGACGGAATATATAGTATTCTGTTTTTAATAAATAAGACTTTAGTAGAGCATTAACTTGTCTTTTTATATCGCATGCTCTCATATAATAAAAACTTGATTAAAATAAAATAGAATCAATTGTTTTTTAAACTGTGTCTTGCATTTTAAACAGAATATTCTAGTTTCTGTTGCCTTAGCGCTCATATAAATTATATCTTTTTCAATTTTGATACCAATTATGATTAAATATTTCACCGCCAAATATGAGTTATTAATCAAATACAAAGTTCGTCTTTCACTAGCCCTCAGACAGAAAAGCAAAGAAAAATAGCATAAATCAATTTGTTTATTTCGCTTACCAGTAGTAAAAAAAGCAATTTGTATCTGTATTGGACTACTTTTCCTAATTCTAACCCAAAGCTTTTCATTTGTATATCTTATAATAAAGATTAGGTGAACCAATTTTATTATTTTAGTTTTGTGTTAGAGAGTAGTAAAAGAAATATATTTCATTCTCATCCAAATTTCATATTCGTTTTTCTCGAGATTGTAATGTCAAGTCTGCATTTTTTATTGTATACTTCTTTACATTCTACACCTGATAAAAGTTACGACACATATGTTTAGAGTTGTTGTTTGACTAATAGAAAATTTGAATTGATTTTTCGTTCCCTAGAATCAAATTAAGTCATGTTTTTTTCAATCTAGTGTTTGCCCCCATCTTTACTCAACCAATTATTCTCGATATTGTATGAAAAAATTCATTTTATAGTAAATTCTCATTAAATGGAGTGAACTCTCACTAGAAGTATTTGTATATTTATATTGGATTCTTGCCTTCTATTTCTCAATCGATACCAAAAATCTGTAGAGCGCATACATTTTACTAAACTCTCTCACAACACAATATACCCTTATATTTAAGGGGACACACATTCACTTTCAAATATCGGACAGAAAACTAGTGAATAGTATTTTATGATTGCATTATATATTGCAAAAATGGTGCTCTTATTCATTAATATTTGTATTTGCGATTCTCTCTACTCGTCTCTCTTTCTCACTCGCATATAGTCTATCACTAACTCACTCTTAGAGTCTCTTTCTCTCTCATGTTAAATAAAGTGAAGAATGACTCAATAGAAAAATAAAGCTAATACTTTAGTGCTTCAATTCTATTATTCAATCCTTTCAGTTATTCATTCTATTACTTGATTAACAAAATAATTCTCAAATACAATATACTTTGGCTCAAATATCAAACAATTTAAGGGTTAATTTCCAAATAGATTTGCATACAATATAACAAATGTATTGATCTTCAATTTAATTGTAGAAATATTGATAAATTTTTGATTTCTTCATTAATAGAAAAAAACAATATTGATTAAATGAAAAAAATTCATTCAAATACTGAATTTTAAATAAGAAGTTGATTGATTTTTATTTTATTTTTATATAAAGAATGTCAATCATGAATGAGTGAAAACTAGATTAGCACAACACACAACTCGTGAGAATTATCTATTTATATGCTGGTTGTGATTCATGTTTTTAGTTTTCATTCATTTATCTTTATATACTCTTTGTTTTTATAATTGAGAAATAAAAACTCATTAAATCGGTAGGAAATGAGATATTTTAAATTTTATAAATAATCGTTGTCTCACTTATCATTTTTTCACTAATGAAATATGAATAGGATCTATAACTATGTTTCATGTGAAAGAAAACTTATGTAAAAATATTCCAATAACTAGACCTTGTTTACACTGTCTATTGTGCAAAATTATAAGCTTATTTAGTTAAACATATGAAAGCGGATAATAATTATGTTCAAACTTATGCTCAAAATGTTGATTTTGTTGAAAGTTTATTTATCATTTAAAAAATCCTCTGTAATGCTCACTATATTTCCATTCTTTCATTAAAATAGTTTTAAATTTCAATATTGAAGATTTTCAAATTAGGATTTATGATTAATTGCGTTTAAAAGATTTCAAAAGCTTAACTTCTTGAAAAAAATTAGGGGAATCCAGACTATTGATAATAAAAATCATTAAAATGATGAGCGTTTAAAGAAATCACGTGAAAATTAGTGTGCTTTTACTCTACACAAATTAATTGAAGGTTTTGTTTTATTATTTTTTGTGAAAGTGATTTAATGAATTAATTTTGAGTTTCTGGGAAATCGCAGGAAAATATAGAGAAAATTGACTTTAATGGATATTTCCTGAAAATATTTATTATAAAATTCGATTAAACATAGAGATAATCTATGGAATGGCTTAGAAAATTGGAATAATAAAATGTTTTACTTTATAGAATCGGATTCTTTTTGTTGAACCTAACCTAATGAGATTGAATATTTGTCAAACTATGAGGAAATCCCGATTTTTTCTTGTTTTGAACAAATGCAAAACATAATTTTTTGCTTCCTCTAAATAAATGTTTTGCTCAAATTCAAGCTCATTGAACGCTCTATTTTAGTGAAAATATACTTGAGTCTAACTTTAGTACTGATAATAATACGAAGTACTGTATATCTATAATATCTTAAAATTTACTCTTAACGAATAATGTCTAGTAATAATTAACTCTTAATTGTCACGTTTCATATCACGATTTTATAGATTTTTGATTACTCTGTTAGAAAGTTATTTCATTTATATACCTATACAGAGCTATCAAATATTACAATTCATGAATGAATATAAATTTTTTCATTTTGTAAATTAATTTATTTAAGTCATACCTATGAATGCCATATAAATGTAATCATGATTTTATGCAAATATCGTGTAAACTTATTATTTAAGCAGTGAAATGAAGGAAATCTAGTCATACCTCACGCCTTAACCACATTTTTGTGTCGATATTACGCAGCTTTTTTCAAGCTCATAGCTTTTTATTTGGTTCGTCTGTTTCCCTCTTCATTAGTAATAATGGCAACTTTTTTACATTCATCTCTATTTTTCATTGTAGTAATCAGTGCATTAACCTTACGATCTTTTTGCTGTCAAACTTGAAAATTTTAATTTTGAAATCTTTCAATTATTTGAATATTTGTTTTATTAGTTCAGTTTTTCACGATTTTAGATTAACTTTTCACTTTAAATGGTTTTCTAAATAATTATGGTTTTACTAGTTTTAGAAGTTTTTTGTTTGAATTTATGTGTTTCTATCGAAAAAACTTGATTTTCAATATAAACAGCACATACTGTACCTATAATTTAGTTATGCGATTTAGATATATAAATTAAGGGTTGTATTTATTTATTTATTTGTTTTTATTATTATTTTGATGTCTCGTTTCTCTCTCCCCTTTGCTCTTTTGCTCTTTTGCTCTTTTGCTATACTCTGACTCCTGTTTCACTGAAAAGTCAGTCACTCTTACTGTTGAAAAGTTTAATTTTGTGAAAACATGTCACGCCTTATTTTCTTTTTTACAGGGATTGCATTAAACTTTTAAAAACATTATTGAACATTAGTGACAATGCTGTACATGTCGTCTCTGAGCAATTAATTTTAGGCGTATTTTCTATCTTTTATCTCTCTCTTTCAATCTTCTATATCTCTTTTTTCTAACTGATACTTTGCTTTATTTTCTCTTTTGCACACAAACATATACTGCTCTTTAATGTTTGATATCCTATTCAATCTTGTCTTTGGGTTATATATAAAATACAGTATACATACTATACAGACGTAATAGTAATAGTAGTATTATATGAATGCTGTATAAGTTGTGTGTTATATATATTTAATGTAATTTTTCAATATAGCATGAAGTATTGGCCGCTTCCGATAAAGTTATATTACGATTAAGCGATTTAGTTTCCTGGATCACAGATCAAGTTGATTGGATGACTGGATTAAAGACTCAAACCATAATCACTCCTACAATCAACACAATCAGCAACAATAATAATAGTAATTCTGATAACAATAGTAAATATCAGTGGCAGTCATTGAATCATTCATTGCATCAGTCATTACATCCAATCGCTATCAATTCTGGGCTAGATTTCAATGATGTTATTCATGAAAAACAAGTTAATGGTAAGAGAGATTTGCACTAAATGTTCTCCAACAAAATCAAATAAAGCAACAATTTTTTGCTCATAAATTATTTTATATTATGTTTTATTTTCTGTCTAAAACACTCGGATTTGTATTCGCATTGCGTTTAGAATTTTCGTTCAAATATATTGTATACGAGATTTTGAATTATTGAAAAGTCATTTCTTTTCCTTTCTCTATCGTCTCGTTTCCCTATTTTCATGAATTTTCTTAATTTAGCTTTTCATCCATTATTTCCGTGTTCACCACATTTATCTTTTTCTCTCTCGTTTTCTTATACCATTCATTCATTCTTTTATTTTCTCTCCTAATTTCAAAAGAGTATTTGAATACTTTCTCTTACGAAATACTTCATAAATTCTTATTTGATGGTGAGCTTCAATCACATCACATCTCATTATAGAATTTCAAATCTCAATCAACTCTAATTGTGAGCTTCAGTGAAAAGAAAAAATTATTTGAAACCTTACTCTGAGTCACGGATCAAAGGAGGGGCTAACGAAGGGAATAGAAATTTAGCATTTAGAGGGTATATAACCAACAAAAAATAGTTGGCATACAGTCAAACATGAGTATTTATTTTCCCCCTTTTTATGCAGGAAATAAGATGATTATATACTATGTTTTCAAATAATGAACTAGAAATTTCTAATCAACTTAAATATATGATGATAATAAAAAATAGAATAAAGTGCAAAATTTATCGAATCATTCTAGAAATGATATTTTCAGTGAAATATTTGATATCAATATTCACATAATAGTAAGGTATAGGTTAGACTGTATTTAATGTGAATCTCCCCAAACTTTTTTCTAAGCGATTTCCCCCAACAGCACTTCATTTAGTGACTTTGTGAGCATCATTTTTTGTGTGTCGCTTGCATTACAAATTATTGCGCTTACAGGAAATCGGGGTCTTTGCCTTCTTACTAAGTTATACACGTCTCACAATATGAATTAGAATTTTACAAACTTTAAATATAAACACCTTGTCTTCAGAAAATTAAGTTAAAAAGAAAAAAAAATGTTTCTCCCATTTATCTTGAAAATCATTATTGATTGTGGAAAAATATACTACTTTTTAAACCGCTTAAAATATTTTTCTTCTACTTTTTCTCTTTTGGTGTATATAATTCAATGATTGATTAATATTTGATATATTATACATTAAGTGTAAGCGCTTTTTCCAAGAAAAGCCACTTTTGTATTTTCTAGTGAAATATTACCAGAATAAATAAGCAATTACTTGTTATGCATTCTAATTTTTTATTCCTCTTTAACTATTTTGTTGCTTCAGCTTATTATTACTATTGTTATATCAGTGGATAAGAAAGAATGTAATATTTTCAAAGAGACACCTTAACATAGATTAAATGCTTAGAACGCTTTCTTCAATTGAGTGCTTTTCTTTCTTTCCTTCTGGCGATACTACAAATGCATTAAAGTTTTTTTTTACATTTCTAATAGAGGTTTTCCTCATAACTATTTTCAAAACCTGATATCAAAACCGACAATTGATATTCATTGAAAAAAGTTTCACTGATTCTTATTAAACAATTTCTCATTTAATTCTAATATATGTTTCATTACTATTCAATTATTATTTTTGAAAATTATTCTTTTAAATTCACAAATTAATTATTTGTTAATGGTTTATAGTAATTGATTTGTACGCTCTAATAATTATAAGAGTAATTTATTCGACGTTAAATTTAAAATCTTTTAACTAAAATTAATGAGTTTGGCTAAAAATTTACACAGAAATGTGTTAAACTTGAGTTTAAACACAAAAGCTGTCTTCAATGATTGAAAGCATTCTTTCTTAATCAAAATGAACAATCATTTGACACCACATAAAACAACTTATTATTCAATTCTATAATCTTATAGTTAATATTACTCCAAATTTAGAGTGATTTACATATTAAATAAAATTTAATACTAAATAAAAATATTCAAATATTTGGTTTTCTCTAACTTGCAAATTGAGTGACTCAAAAATTTCGGGATATTATTCATTTGATTTCAACCGCTATTCTCTGATTCAGTCTTTCTTGAATCAGATTATATAACATATTCAGAATTTTATTTGTAAAATGGATAATATTTTTGTATTAAATAACTTGTGCAGCAACTAATAAATAACAAATAAAGATTAATTATATGCTCACAAGTATTATATTCTCGTATAAATGCATAATATATTATACGTGTTATATTCTATATATATTTATTAAGAAAGTTTTAATGCAGAGTAAAAGCTGAGTAAAAGGAGCCAAAAATGTAATTGTATGTGAACTATGCAATGCTCTACTAACTAACATTCAATAACATTCTCTTGGGATCAGTCGACTGTACTACAAAAAACAAATAATTATATGATTATTTTCTGATTATTTTATTATAAAATACAGTTCACAGTTTTTTCACTTCATTTTGGGGTTAATTTGTATTTCTTTTTTCATTATTTACATTTCATTTTATTTTATCTTGACTTATAAGCACATAATGAGAGAGTTTAAGAGAAAAAGATTAGTATCTAATTTTCTTACTACATTCATCTCTTTTATATATGTTAAATGAATCATTAAGTCCTTTATAGCTGTAAAGCTAACTATTTTGACAAAATTGAATTTTACATTTTAATTATATTTGAATAGAAAATTTGATATTTTTGCCATTTAATACTTATCCATATTTTCTCTCTTGACTCAGAAGAAAGTCTTTTATTAGTTATAAAAAAGCAAAAGAAAAATAACAGTACGTGTTTCATATATTTGGTTATTAGTTTATATTTGCCTTTTATTTTGAAGACTAACTTATATAAGATAACGATTCAATAGTAAGAGCGTTCCAGTAATAACAATTTGATGGCACAATTGCTGATACGTTTCTATACAGTCAACATATATATTACGAATATATATATAATATATATATATATATTTCTAATACCACACAATAAGATAAGTTAAGTTTTTTCTTTAGGACACTTTCCGTTGTTCATTGCAATTTGAAGCCGCACATAGCAATAGCCATAGCCATAGCCATAGACTCGTAACTCTTATGTAGCAGTAAATGTCCCTTATTTAGAATCGATCGCTAACAAAAAACTGTTAGCTCTGTTCAGTACAGTATTACACTTACGCTTATTCTATAGCACTGCAAAGACATATTGCTTGGTCTTCTCTCTCACTCTCTTTCTAACGCCAATACTGATTATACTATGTGTTGTAGATAAATCTTGTGCCAATAAATTATCTCTAATAATCGGCCTCTCATATCATAAGAGTCCATGTATGTGAGACTCAATGAGTTTGAGACAGAATAAGAGACAAAGAAAATTAATTCTTATACCTAAATAAGTCTAGATATTATTGTTCACAATAATTATGTAAAACTTGTCAACTAAACCCAAAATTTCAGTCAACTATAATAATATTAATTGTTTATCTGGTCTAGTGATTATGGCGTCCCACATATTATCCGAAAACTTAGGGTTCAATTCCCGAACTCTAAGCATGTTTTCTTTTGATCAAAAAGTGATTTAATAAACATCTATTTTCTGTGACTTGAAAGAGTAAAATATTAATTGTAGTTTGAATAGGAAAAAGAGGTGATAAATATGTGACGCTATGTCAATATTGTCACATTTGGGATTCTCAATACTTTTTCAATCATTTTACTAATTAAATGCAATTATTTTATTGTTTTTTACTGTCAATACTTTGATAGAGTAGACATAGTATTTGATATTGTCATAAAAGTTGAGTATAAAATTTTATTATGTTAATAATTCTTTTCTACGATTGTGCAATAATATAACATGAAATAACGATAACTTTGTTGATAAAATGCTTTGAAGGAAAACTATTAAGGAAGAGCTGCATTTAAATTGTTAATATTTTGCAAAATAATAATTTCCTATATCTAAGATATCAAAATGATTTTTTGTATTAGTTTGACTCTTAGTTAATAACAATCACATAAAACTATAAAAGAAAAATATACACATTAATAACCCAGTGACCTAAATTTAGGTGTATGAATACTTCTCGTTCTATTGCTTAGTTTGCATCTCTTTATTTTTATTTATGATTAGTTTAACCTTTAAGAAGTTTTTATATAAACTTTTAATAATTTTGATTTATTTAAGTTAACTTGCAATCAACGCCAAAAGTGTTGTGTTTCTCCCCGTTTGTTGTTATTTTGAGTTATGCATTAAAAAGTTGGGTCAAAATGATTAAATTGAGCACTGACTCAGACTCTGAAGTCACCATTAATAATAGCAATAAATAACAAGTTTTTACTATTACATGAATCAAAGCATTTCTTCTCTTCAAAATTTGTATTCATTTTAAAAGATCTTATTTAGATTGAAAATGTTTAAGACCTTTCTCATTGTTGTAGTCTTTGATTAAGTTAGAAAAAATGTGCGATCAAGAAAAAAATTATAAAAAATGATATTAGATAAAGACTTGATGAGAAAAATGTAGTCTGTTTTTTATTTAGTTTATTCGGTCGATAATGCAAATATGGAGAAATAGTTCAAATTTTATGATAGACAATAATACTGATAGTATTCATAAATACGATTATTCAATCTTTCTCAGTATTTCATAACAATTTATACTAATCTTTAAATAGCTATAAGATATAATAGCAATATATGAGTATTATATTTATTCTGTTACTTAGAAGTGGTATTAATATCACAAATCAGACAATTAATGTAATAAAACAGGTCTAACAGAATAGGAATATCATATCATTTACTCTGCTATCAAAAGCAAATGAACGCTTCTTTTTTTGCGAGTAATTTACTTAAGTTATAACAAACGCAGTCTTTGTTTATTTATTGTGTTATATTGACTGCATCGCAATTAGTGATGTAAAGGGAAAGAAGAAATTTTTTTCCTCAGCACACGTGAAAAATTGTTATTTCTATTGTTCAACTTATGCCCTCTTTTTTATGTCGGGTTATACTTCGAATCGAAATACTGTAATTACATTATTATTATTATTATTATTATAGCACTTATTTTCAAAGATAAGTTGATGTCATTCAAGGACGACTTCTTGCGTCAATTTTTTCGTGTATCAAATATTGAACCAAACATTGAATTACAGGATATTAAATATTTACTATATAACTTATTTATTACCTTAAAAATATATTTGTTTGCTCTTTAAGCCGTTGTTAATAAATCTACATTTACTAAAATATTTTTAAATCAAATTTTTGTTCAATGAAAGAAAAGATGAAATTATTGATTTGAAAACTAAAGCACTCAAATTTCGAGCGAATTACACAATAAAAAACAAATGACTACATCATTATTACTGTATCGTTATTTGAAAGGTTTCTACTTGTTTATAATAATCTTGCCCTTAAGCAATATTTCTCAATAACTTTTGCTTTAAAACATATATACCTGTATTTATATAACTTATACAGAGATAACTCGTATGTGAATCAATAAAGACTGATCTATCTATCATTTACGAGCGATATCTTTCGTGAGAGTTTTCTTCGAGAAGAAATGCATAAAAAATTGGTTTTTGTCTTCTCGAATGCATCCCACCTTTTTTTCCACAGTATTTCCTAAATGATTCAGTCATGTTCTCAATGTAGTGTCTCATGTATAGCTAGTGGTAAAACCAGTTAATTTAATAATCTGTTTGTAGATTAGCGTCAACTCATTTCAATAATAAAATTTCACTTTTAATGAGAAAAGTCTCAATTTATGGATTTTTTCAATTAACTAATTATTTAAGACCTTGTAATTTAGGTCAACTCAAATCATAGTCAAACAATTTTGATGTGAAATATAAAATTGATATTTTTTGAATCGTAATTGAATTACATTTATTTTAATCAGAATAATCCCATATAATTACCTGACTTGATATTTAGAGCAAATATTAATGAATAAAGCTATTGATTCCGGAAAATGGAATCACGAGAAAGTGATTTATGTGTATTAGTGATAGAGAAGAGTCAAATAAAGAAAGAGGCGATAGTAGTGAGAGATCTATTTTTATTTAAAGATACGCTTTTTTGGTTGAGTCTCACAGAAATACGTTTATATATTAGATTTGCGAAAGAGCTGCTGCTTTGCTTCAAACTGTTGATGATTGGAGAAAACGTTTGTTCAATAATAAGTTTAGTTATGGTTCGAGTCAATGAGATACAGAGTGGCAGCTTTTGCTTTTGTTGTGCAAAAAGAGATTCTGTTTAGTGGGGGATCCAAACGCTCCAAACTCTGGGGGTATAGGAAGAAGAGGTGGACTCTCTTTGTGGGGGAGACATACAGTTTAACAATCATTTCGATTGTTGTGTGGCTTACAATATAAATTTCAAGTGCATCTCATTTTTATCTTTAGGACCAATATTTAGAAATAAAATTATAACACACTTCTGGCATTCTGTCAAATTAATGTAATTTGTTTTTCTCTTTTTCAAAAGAGTTACGTGAATGAGAACTCTTTTAGTTTTTTTCATTAAATATGAAAAAATGGGTTTTCATTTACTTAATGCTTTATTGCGTTAAATAGAAAGGGGGTAACACTTTTAATTTTATGCCTTTCAGAAAGTGGGGGAACTTATGAGATGAGATGATCACAATAAATACACTCTTTGTATTGCGATCACACATACATGACATAACTCATGCTTTCAAAATTTAAAGTTACATTTCATTTTATTTCATTTTTTGTTGTTGAATGTGATAAATAAGTGAATTTCGTTGAATCATTTTTCTTGACTTTATTTCTATTATATAACTCCTAAAAAATGATCTTTTCTTTATACTAACTTATCATACGTTTACTTTTATTTTTAAAAAAGTATTCAACCGATTCATATTTAACCGACAAATTTTTAATTTTCTAAATTTTATATTCACTCCCTTTTCTATCGAATGGATGTATAAAAGTTTATATATTCATATCATAATTATAATTCACATTTTATGAATGCAACTTATATTTATGCAGTGAATGATTGAGTTCAATGAAGCGAAAATTATTGAAAAGTGTAAAGAGGAAATATTTTTTTATATATATAATTACCTTTTGGCAGTACAAGGAAAAAGCTTTCGATTTAATTATTTTAAATGCATAACAAATTCATCACGACGTGAATTCATTACCATTAAAAACGTTTTTTTTAACTACTTCACTATCTTCAAGATATCATCCGAAATGAAGTTGATTATTGAGTCTCTTTTATTTTGAAATATACTTAATGTTATATTGATTTAATATAATATAATTTATTCAATAACAAAATAGAATTTATTTGATGAATGCTTAATAGGGAGTATAAGTCCCACAACTGTAGTGAACTTCTATTTATATGTTTGTATTTTGATTGCTTTCAATGTTTTAGTATCAGATTGTGATTCGAGTTGCTTTTGATTAAATGAATAACAAATGAATGCCGTTTTCATTCTCGCATCGCTTACTATTGATTTGAAGGCAAAGTGTATACCAATGATGGCCATAACTAGAAAAAGAATTGAGACTAAAAAAGAGGGAAAACATTGAGCGATAGGAGAGTGAGTGAGAGAAAAATAGAGAGATCTTATTTTCAGTTACAACAAACGAATCAATTTTTATTGGACCTCAACCTGAACAGCAGCGATATTCTTATATTCTTCAATATTACAGTAGAAAAGATATATAAGTTATATAAGATATATATATATATATATATATGGAAAAAAATCCGTGACTTTTTTCGTAATTGCAATAAGAGATGTCCACAAATTCGAAACAATAGGTCAATAAAAAAGTTATTCTACAGTTAAGCCTCGATATAAAATAGATATTAAAGCGAGAATAGAAGGAAATAAATATCTGAAAATATGCTAACAAAAAAAGGAATTCATATATAATGTCAGTTCTTTATTGATTCTGTTGGTAACATAAATCAATATAAAGCTATCGCTATATAAATAGGAGGAAATAAATATGCTCTTTCCTACTTGTCATAGAAATACAAATCAGATTATTATTTCAATTCAATTATTTCAATATTTATTAATTTATTTGTGAAAATTTATGTTTCTTTCAAATAGATTTCTTATTGACTTATTAAGTGAAAAGATTTCTCAAAAGATGTTATTTTTTATTTTAATATTCAAGATGTCAAACATGAAATGATAATATCAAATATTTTAATACATCGAAACACCATAAATCTTTTCCTTGAATGGAAAAAATAAAATTCCAAAAACAAAAAGTAGATAAAAAGTGGTCTTTATTGACAATAAATTGTGAAACATTATGAGTATAGGAATATCTATTTATCATTTTTCCCTTTTTTAAAAGGGAGAAATGATTTGCTGCGAAGTGAGAATAGCATGCAATTTAAGGTTTCGAGTGTGAAAAGTAGAACAAATTCAAAAGCAAATACATTTTTCTGTGCTATTACTCTCAATATGAGGGACTTTTAGAAGAAATACATGTGTCGAATAACTTACTGTATAATAAGTTCTAATTTTAGAGAAACACAAACTAATGTATAAATGTGTGGCTTTGTCTGTATGTCAAGTATTTCAACTTATACTACACTTACTTTTAAAGAAAATATTGCAAATACTTGTTAGAAATTTTAAAACTATCGATAAAAACTATAGATATGACACTTTGAATAACTTTATTCCAGTCTGTTATACGACTAATGTTTTAAAGAAAAATGTCTAAAAAGTAATAGCCGTTTAATTTTTTGTTTACATAAACACATCTTAATAGACATTCGTTAATCAAATTATTGAAATATATTCCGTATCCCACAAAACAAATGCGAGTAATTAATTATAGAATATTCATAATTATAAAGCATTACATTTAATTATTTTGCATATTTCTCAAGAGTTAATGTTCAGCGACTAATAAACAAATTAATTAAATGCACGCATTATTTTGAATGCTCTTATAATTAATTACTCCTATTTGTTATAACTCTTATATTAAGTTTATTTGAGTACTTCATTAACCCAAGTCTTATGATTTGTTTATGCAAACATTTAATGCTTCTTACTTTTTATCCATTTCCCTAACATTTTTGAAAGCCTTTTAGAGAAAACAGCATTAAATATTGAGTTAACTTCAAAACAAATTGAGTGCAAAATATTATCTTAAATGTTAGATTCAAAATAATTTTGATACTAACGATTGAATCGTGATTTTCCTTGAATTTCATTATTAATCAGCAAATATAAATTGAAAAATAAAATTTATATTCACTCACAATAATTGAATAAAATTATTTTTTTTTGCTAAAATTGAATCTCGAGTTAATTTAAAATAAAATAATCTGAAAATTCCAGTTAAAGCTCAAAGTTTCAGAATGAATATTAAGTTATTTTTTGTTTTTCAATCATATTTTGAAAGATATGCTTATGTCAGATCAAAGTTATTTCTGAGAAAATGTTTAAACAGTAAATTATCGCAGAATTTTATTTTCTTATCTAAAGTTTTTATACTTCAGTGTTAAAGAGAAACTTAAATGATTACTTCAATCATTTATTAACACTTAGAAGGTTAAGGATTTCCATGAGTTGAATATTGAAGACTCAAATTTTGCCAATCATAACAATGAATTATAAAACCCAGAATTTATTCATTAAATCAATTGTTAATAGTAGTCCTTTCATAAACTCATATTTATTTATATATTTATCGCTTATTCCTATTGACATATTTGTTATATAATATCTCTTATTTTGCGTCTCTTTACTTATATTTTGCTGAAATCCCTTCAGGAAAAAGAAGAAAAATCTCGTTTTTTGTTACGTGTTTTCGTTCTCCTACTTATTTTTCTATATACTGGTGAGCGAGCGATAAATTTTTAAAGGTGTGCTTTAATATTATACTGTATATACTTTAAAAGTAGGAATTTATCCCCATCACAACTATCGCACTGCTCTATTATATTGAGTCTTCATGTCTTCGCCGCTCCTCATCTGAGCTCTATTTCTAGCTTTCAATAATAATAAAAAAGAAGAGAATAAAATGTTTCGCTTACAATCGATAAATACAATTTTGTTATTTAATTGATTTGTGCGCAACTTATTTACAATTCACATTTCGATCCGTGCTCTGAATCGTTAATTAGACTTCAAGTGTAGGCCTGTTTTTTATCGCTTTCAAGACAAAAGGAAACGAGTAATAATGCATGAAAATATGATACCAAATTTGTTGATGTACAACATCGATAAACATATTATATTTGGTCTATTAGTTCAAAAACATTATTTGATTGTGTCCTAAAAACTTCTTACAAGTTTATAGTCGAATGTTATACTACACATATGTAATATGAAATGAGCCCATAATTTTATTATCGGAAAGTATTTACGCACTAATGGCCAAAATAAGCACTTTATTATTAAAATAAGTGTATTATATAGTATATAGTCATTTATTTGCTAACCTTATTTTCATTATTTACTTGTCGTGAAGAGATATATTGTTTAATTGCCTCTTATTTTAATTATTGCTAACATTGGTTTTTAATGTTTTTCAATCGATTTTCATTTAGATCATACACTTTTGACACTCTATCTATTTCAACATTTAACCGCTTTTCAAAGATTTAAATCACTTTTTCTCGAAAATATAAAATTGATTTACTCGACATCAAAATTAGTTTTTTTGTTTAGAAAATGAATGTAAACCTATTACGAGATTCTCTCGAAATATTTTTCAAGTTAGTTTCAGATTAATGGCTCCGATTACTAGAACTCATTTCCTATTAAAGTTATCGCAAGTACGCGCTGTCAAAATACTTTTATAATCATAATAATAATAAAAGTTTTAAATTGCAATTTCTTAAGCTTTGAGTCAGTCATTATTTCTGTCTTTAACTGTGAATTTAATAAAGCGCATGAATGAACAAAATAAGTGACGAACAAAAAATATAATTTGGTATTAATTTTCTCATTTCATTGTTGTTATATATTCTTATATTCCATGTTCACTATCCTTTAGGCGATGTAAGCTCGAGCTCGTCTGTGGTCGTACTCTCATATCCGCGATATTGTCGTTATCGCGCACTTTTGCGTAGAATTGAAGGAAAAGAGAACGAATGGATGAATAAGGAATCTGTACAGTTAGCCATTAATTCATTGGGAATCCCGACCACAACTAATAGATTGAACATATTGTTCTGTCGCGACACTTTTGAACATGAAGCACTTATACAAAATGATCTCAACTGTGACCATCTCGGTATTGATTCACATTTTAAATATTTTTTCATATACACCACTATTAGTTATTTGAATGTATATTCAAAAGAGTTCTCATTCTATGCTCTTTCTAAATAAACACATACTTAAAGCTAGAAAATAAACAGATAGCTCACGAGTTTAGGCGCTTCAATACATAAAGTGGAAAATAAAAATTTTGAGTTCAAGCTTTATATATTTATATATCATGTACAGTAAAAGCTATAGAGTATTGAAAAATATGGTTAACTTCAACAATAATAATGAAAAAATGTTTTGCAGCGATATTATCAATAATTTCATTATAAATAGCATTAAAGCATAGGCTGAATAAAAGTGAATATAATAGGAAAAAAGCGTTTTGCTCTCAAATTTCATAATGTAATGGATTTTCTTTTTCTTTTTTTCTTTCTTCTATAAATATTAATCTGTGTTCAGCTCCTAAATTGAAAGGTCGTCCGAGAAAGAAGCAGCCGGTGAGTAGAAGTGGCTGTCAAAGAAGTTCATCTCCTGAATCGAATACCTCTGATGAAAGCAAGACATCACAGATAAGAACCACAAGGAGGTCAGCGCTTAATAGAACCAATTCCAATGAAAAGACCCAAAGAGGGAATGTTGTGAAAAATAGCAATAAAGTTAATAACACTAAATTGAAGGACATCTGCATTAAGAATGAACAAACATTTCTTAAACAACTCAATAAGTTTATGCGTGAGCGGAAAACACCGATTCAACGCGTTCCTCATCTAGGATTCAAACAAAGTAATCAATCTCTTTATTCTATGTACTATTCATAAGATTCGCATCAATTATAATGAGAACATTATTAATCATTACATAAATATTACATAAGTTGATAATAGTATTTCAAGTAATAAACACCACATATCATAATAATTTTATTCAATACAAGAATATGTTATTCTAAAAAATATATGCTCTCAACAAACTTTATTTAGCTATCGTTTAATTTACATTTTAAATAAATTATCTGATAAACAGATATTATATTCTCCTCATTGTTAAATTGTCTTAAATCTGAATAGTTTTAGAGCTAAAAAATTTTATCAAAATTTCCTCAAATTTTCTATTATGTGAATTTTGAATTTAAAAAATAATTTAAATTAAATTTTGAATTGCAGTTGATTTGTACTTTTTCTATACACACGCCCAAAAACTTGGTGGTTATGATAAAATAACAAGCAATAAATTATGGAAAAGATTGTATGATGAGATGGGTGGCGATCCTGGAAGTACTAGCGCTGCGACCTGTACTCGAAGGCACTATGAAAGATTACTTTTACCATTTGAAAGACATTTAAATGGTGATCGAGACAAGAGGAAAAGGAGAAAAACTACGAACAGTAGTTCTGGCACTAAGAAAGGAAAAAAGCAGACGCAAAGGTCTACTGATGCTAATGCTATTAAGTATAAGAGAAAAGTAGGCAAACAAGTTGTTAATGGTGTTAAAGGGAAGAGTAAGTGCGAGGAAGAGAATTATAGCGATTCAACGCCGGAAAAGAACCAATTAGACGATGAACCAAAACAACCAAAACTAATTGTAAAATTAAATTTATTGAAAGTGAAGAGTCTTGAGAAGAATGAAACACAAAATACTGAATATGAACTAAAAGAAGATTTAGTTAAAGATGAAGATGTAATAAAACTTAAACTAGAAGTAAATGATAGCAGTAGTGATACTGAAGATACTGAAAGCGATAAAAAAGAGTTGAAACATGAAGAACTCACTGAAGAAGAAGAAGAACTTGTTGATGAAGAAGAGAACGAAGAACGAGAAGTTGAAATGGCGTTAAAAAATAGTGCTAATAATGAAACTGTGATGCATTTGAGTCCTGTCAGTGATATTTCGAACGATGAAGAAGTCCCTGTTTGTGATATTAAGATTGAATCTTCAACTCCCTCATCAATGACTGCAACACAAACACTAACACAAAGTCAACCCCAAAACTTTACACAACTCTTAGTTTCTGATACTAAAAATATGACAAGTAATGTATCTTCGGTCCAACTTCCGATCGCGTGCACCACTTCTAGTGCACCGCTTCCTTTCCCAGTCGCCGCTTCACCACTTTTCTCCATTTCAACTCTTGTGAATTCCGTTAAAGCTGAGACCATAACTCCTCCGCCATCGATGGCAGTGATAACACCACTCGCACCGCCTCCACAAATATCTCTGATTCCAACAAAATCAATGGCCCCAAAACCGATACCTATGTCATCATCGCTTCAAATTAAGAGAACATCATATGATATTTATCAGAGAAGACCGTCAGTCATTCATAAAACATCAAACCCTATGTTTATTATATCAGAACATAAAAGCAAACATCACAACTTTGATAATAATAAGAATATATCATCGGTTCCATTGCCCGCTCACTCTTCATTCAAAAGTGAATGCGAGCCAAAGAGAATGCCATCAGATTTTGCGTGTAATGATGTTTTAGATTTAAGTGTTAAGAAGCGATATCTAGAAGCAGACAGTCGTACGTCTCCATCACAAGTATCGATTGATGGCTCGTATGGCTTAGACTTGAGCCTTAAAAAGAAAAAGATAGAATCACCAAAACTTCAAGTGCCAAAACCAAAGTTAGAGCCGGCTTTGACAACATCATTACCATTGTTGTCAACATTGCCGACATCATTGCCCACACCTTTGCCACCAACACCTCACAAGTCTTGTCCACAACCAGTCAATATTGTTCCTCAAAGTGTTCAAAAATCTGTCCATCACTATCATAAAGCGCTTCCACATATTGAGTCGCACGCAAAACATCAGTCAAAGCCACATAAACTACAACAACATCATCAGCGAGACCAACAAATAGAAAAACATCACTCATCACTTCAACAAATAGTTAAGCCACAAGTCCGACACCCGCCACAGGTCTCTTTGGTTTCTCAATCATCCCAACAAATGCATCATCAAAACAATCACAGCATTCATAACAATCATAGACAGCAATCACATCATAATTCAACACAACAACAACGACAACAAAGTCCTAACATAGACACTGAATTATTATCATCGAAAGCGTTACACCAGTCACTTATGTCATTACCATATATGTCATCAGTTCGGCCGGCAATATCTGAATACAACCCGTCTTTGCCGACATTCAATCCTTCATTTTATGGATCGCCAAACTTTTGGTGGCAAAACGCGCCAACACTACATCCTAATAGCGTTTCGACGACAACACCATACATGAGTCCATCGATAGCATCAGTTTCTCCTCACATGATGGGCAGCCATTCAATGATTCCTTCGGCTTCATATCCATCCGATCATTTGTTATCCCAATTCGATGGCGTGAAAGCAGCAAATTTTGGAGCATATAAGCAGCTGCTGGAACTACAACAGCAACAACAACAACAACATCCCTATAATTTCTTCCAACACATGAATAACTTTTACGCCACAAAGTAGCAAATTATATCATAAAATAGAAACTATTATACATTTCTCACTTTTAATACATAAAACAACTGACGAACGAAACAGTTGTTTTTGTAGTTAAGCCTTTTTTATTTTGATTATCTTATAATCAAATAATAATCTTATGATATATAGTGAAAGTTAGTTTAGTTACAAAATCAGTGTAATTGTACAATATTTCAGATAATATATGAATATATGTGCCTCTGTATTAAGACTTATTACTATTACATCAATTAATATTAGTTATTATCAACACTATTATTATAATTATGATTATAATTAAATCAATTTTAAGAAAAAACTTTCAAATTATTTGTTTCAATTGAATTAGTTGTAAATTTGTATTCAGAAGTGTATGAGTCGGGCATCGGTTGGGTTCTGTTCGATTGGACAATAGGGACACTTCAGTTTATTACCATTCGATAATTTGTTTAATGCGTCCCGAGATATAACATGACCACAAACCAAACGCATCGGAGGGTTGTTTTCAGAGCTTTGCTGTCGAAGTATAGGACACGCGAAGATCGAGTGAAAGTGACATTTTCTGCTCAAGTCTATTTCGATGGGCAGTTCATCTCTTGTATTCCAAACATTAGTGACTTGTCTTTGTTGCATAACTTGCTTGATGTTGAGTAGAGCCGGAAGTGCTACACAACCGGCGTTTATGGTCACTGATAGTGGACTCTCAACCGAAAGACCCAATAGAGCGCAAGCGTCACGAGTAAAGATATCACAAATTTCACTCCAAGACAAAGAGTCGAGTAAATAATTATAGGGAGAGTTGTGTAGACCCACTTTTAGGTACAGAAGACTTCCCATTAATGTCTGTATTTCTCGTTCATGTTTAGCGGCCAACGGCTGGAAGTATTGGCGCGCATACCTCACGAGTTCCATCTGATTATGAAGACCTCCTTTCAAGAGTTCAATGAACTGTAATCTGTGAAGTTTGAACTCAAGACTACTGTTACTGTTTTGTTGTTTCAATTTTTCCCTATTATTTATAGCCCACTGAAGAGCAAGATTTAAATTATTTGATTTCAAAGCATCCAAAATAGTATTTAATTCAGTGAACGGTTTCTTCTTTTCATCTGAAATATCAAGTTTTGCCTCTCGTGTCAACTGTTCTGCGATTTCAAGCATTCCCTGACGTAAAAAGTGTTCAACAATTACTTGATTTAATAGATTATTATTACAGTTATTATCGAAAAGTGATTCGTTGTTAACGGACGCGTAATCGCTAATAAAATTCTTATCAATAGCTTTACCAATACGTGAAACCGAAGAATGAATGTCTCGATGTTCTGATGAAAACTGAGAAATTGTGTTTCGGGTCTTTTTTATTACGTTATCGTATAATAAATCGCATTGAATTTCAGTCAAATCATTATTCGGAGCTTTTATTTATAACAATAAATACATCAATAGATTAATAAATAAATAATAATAATAATAAATTGAATGAATGGATAACTCACTGCTCAATACAATGAGGTCTGTCTGATAGCTCTGTATTTGTTTTATTAAATCATTGAGAGTTTGATCGTTGTGTTGACGCAATTCAGTAAATTTATTGATAACTTTATCCACTTCTCGCTCAACATTAATCACTGCGTCACTCATTTCACGATTATTTCTTTAATTACTTTATTTATATTTATATTTATTTAGTTTTAATTATCCGAAACTAATTTAAGTTTTAATCAAAAATAATTCACACAAATATTTACCTGAAATCATTTGTTATATTATGAAAATATTTCTGACAATATTTTATAAATATTTTTGTTTCTCTACAATAAATATCTATCAATGCATTAAATGACGTAATTTTTTGAGCCAAATTCAAAAACTTTAGAAATAGGAAAAAAGTTTTAATTCACTCAATTTTGCTAAATAATTTCACTAAATAATTGATAATCTTTTGAAAGATATGTAAAAATTTTAACATATCTTATATTTAACAATTGAGATATTTATTTAATGCATTTCGTGAATGTGAAGTCTAATGAGAGCCACATCAGCACCACATCAACACCACATCAACACCTATTGGTATGTATTTCTCAAATACAAATTCAAATAAAACTAAAACTTAGATAAATCTCTAATTAAAACAATTTAAAAATTGATTACCTTTGGAAACAAACACATCCCAATCAAAGTGAACACATAACCAATCAATAAAATGACTACAAATGAAGATATGAATGCAAAAACCCAAATAATGGCAGCAAAATATTCATAATGTGTCCCTTTTATTATTACAATTAGACAGAGTGTGATTCAAATGCAAATTATAGGAATGGGTCCGAACAACAAAAGCCATTTCGTATGAATGAGTCGAGTATTTGAACAAATATTATATACAATAACTAAGTATAGCATATATATTACTACTGAAACCATAGCATTAAAAACAAATGCATTGATTGCTTTCGAACCAGAAATTAAGTGATGAACTCGAATGAAAATTGAGTTTTGTTAAAGACATCCAACTTAACAATAGCATTACTAAAGTAAGTCTTTGAGTTCTTGATATTGTTGTCAATGAACCGTAATTGAAAATAGAGTTAAAAGGATGTATAGTCACTATTAACTTGTTGTGCCACTCGTTTAGCAATATTTTAAATGAATTGAACGGATCAACAAGTTTTACATCGATCTTATTATCAGATGCAAACCATTTATTGACTTTTGAGTACCAATAGAGTCGTGGACCAAATCTCTTCTCAATAATAACACGATTGATATACCAGTTATTATTAGTGGGACTTGTCTTCGTTAACTGCAAACTTGAAACCCTATTTATCAAGTTTTCGTTGAATAGGTTTGCATTCATTTGAAAAGAATGCATTTCTAATCTGTTTGAAATCTGAACGTTTTGATAATTTACTAATTGAGACAAATGTCCATTTGTAT
>JAQFZT010000317.1:0-28942 GCA_034696325.1 Camisiidae sp. | reverse complement strand
TGTAACACGAAATACAGATGAGAATAAGTATTAATTTGTTTGAATTAGAAATGTTATGATTAAAGCATCTCAATCTCAGTTTCAACGCTCTAAACATATAAAAGTATTCATTAAATAATCAACAATAAACTTAAATTACATAGAAATACCTTAAGTTAGACCAATCGTACAACAAATTTCAATTAACTCTTCCAAAATAGTAGCTTTATGTTAATGAGAAACTTACAGTTAGTTTTTTATTTTCAGTTAACATAAGGTAATAAAAACTACTTCTTCTAATATCGATCGCAAATAAACTTCTCATCAATAACTCAAATAGTGATTGTTCAGTCATTTTAATCTTTATTCTCTCGTGAAATCATCAAAAATAATACACAAATGAATTCTATTGATTGAATGTCTTGAGAGTAAACTTATCTGCTATGAAATAGTCCTCCAAATGTTCCAATGATTGGTCTCATATCTAAGTTAATCGACATCTCATTTACTGATAATTGAATTGATTGAATAAACCAATTAAATAATGAACACAACTTTGATTAGTGTAATAATCAAATTATTTATAAATTTTTATTATATTAATAAACCAACTAAAGGGAAAATTGAGAAAATAATGGAAAATACAAATATTTTCGGATCTAAAATTGTTTTCTCTATCTTCGGTGCAAAAGAGAGAAAGAGTAGATGAAAGCTTTTATAAATATATAATATATTTATATTTATTTATATATATATTGTCACCGGTGAATGATATTTATATTAATATTTACTTAAAGGGACACAAATGATAATTAAACTTTATATGTATAGTCTGTTGGTGTCACAAATTGTTTGTTTCTTAAAAAGGAAGAACAGTTTTGCAGCCTTTTCTTATAGTTATTCAACAAATTATGTAAATTGTCAGTTGTATATAATCATAATCACACTCAAAATAAAACAAAACGAAAACTAAAAAATCTATTAAAACACTCGTTGAACACTGTATTAAAAAAATTTAAAAAACCATTAACTTCATTACGCACTATTAATTTAGTGTTCAGTTTATCCTTTTTTAGTCATTGTGTTCACAGATTATAGCCTTAAAAGTTATTTCTATAGTTTTAACAATAGTAATCAATTCGGAAATCACTTCAAATTTAGATGTCATTTTAGACTAAAGTGTTATAAGTTATTATTACTTCAATTTGTCATTTCTTATTATAAAACCCTGTTTTTGGTCACTTATTGAATAAAAACTGTGTAATCTTTACAACTCAAAGCAAATGTTCATAAAAACTACTAAACCATAAGCGAAAACAGATTAAAAATATCAAAGAATTAAAGATACAGTAAAACACTATGAGTTGACTCATCAATTAAACCGTTTAACGTGTTATTACATAATAAAAGATGAAGCCATGCAACTAATTTGTTAAATTTTCACAATTAACATCGCAAATACCACTGGGGTTTGAATTGGGTTCCAGTTATTTTTGTTTGTTTGTACTAATGGAGTAAAAGTGTCTCTTACACTCAAATATGTTGTCATAATATATAAGGCAACCAATCATTTCTTTTACAATTTAGACCTAATTATTCATTAATAATAATATAAAACAACTAATAATTTTTCATACATTTTACATTACAATAGCTCTACAATATTAAACAGTGCACAAAAGTATTGGATTCAGAGATAAGTTTCTTTTTCAAGAAAGCAGAGACAAAAGTTTCATTTAAAAATTCCGGATTTCTTTTCAAAATGTGATACTTTGTATCAGTTAGATTTTAGGGACACATTAGTTTTTTGTTTAAATTAAATATTAGTTAAAATTTGAAAATTTTACTTGTATTTAATTTAAATTTTAGGCACTTTATTGCAATTATTCATAAGTTGATCACACAATGGTTGAAATGTTCTGATGTAGTGCCTCCTCCTCGAAACGAGTATAGTTTAATAAATTAAATTGAAAATTTGAATTGAAAATTTCAATTGAAAGGCCGCGGTATTGCGGGATCAAACCACTCCTTGTTTGTCCCTATGATGTAACCGATATATTCATATACATATATATTTATATGTCATTATTTCTCAAAATTTGCATATACTTAACATGATATCTTTGGCATTTAGTCTAAAAATGGGATAATTTCTTAAAAAACTTGTATATGTATTCATTCTTTTGAGCCAAATGTATATTCTATAACTTTTTCTCAGTTTTTTTAAATAATTATCTTTCAGTTATTTAAAAAATTCTTAATTATATCGACCAGATTATAATGGCGTCACTTTTTGTACGTGAAATTCTTTGTCTCTGCTCTTTATAAAATAAATATAGTATATAATAAAAGAACAAAATATATTCTTTAACCACATTCGTGTTGAAAATCGGGGATTTGGTCGATAAAATTGGGTCAATAAATTGGCAATACTTGAGGGATATTAAGGAAAAAATGGTTAATTAGCAAATAATGTGTCTAAATAACAATCGACATGAACTCACTCTACTGTATAACAAAACATAAACTAATAGTTTTGAATTAGTTTAGGCTTAAAGTGTAGCAAATGTTTGAAAAATTGTTTTGAAAAGTTTAGAAATGAACGATAGGCTACTGATGGCTATGAATCTGAATCTTTGTCATTACTACATGTACTTGTATTAGAAAGTGTTGTGTGATGTATAGCCATAAGTGCGAGATCACTATTAGCACTGGTAGCCATACTTGCGTTGTTCTGATTGACAACACATTTCCTCATGTGCTTCTCTAGAGTGCTCGGAACAGAAAAAGGCATTTCGCAGAACCGGCATTTGTAGACATCTTTGCCAAGTCTTCCATGTGTTTTCATATGTCGGGTCAGTTTTGAGCTTTGGGCGCATGCATACGAACACAATTCACATTTATAGGGCTTCTCACCCGTGTGTGACCGCCTGTGGACCGTCAGATTTGAACAATTCTTGAACACTTTACCACAATATTCACACGTATCGTTTCGACTTCTGGTGTGATGTTCTTTCCGTCGCTCACTAGTTGGCGGTGTATTAGCCATTCGTCCACTACTGGCTGTCGGCGATGTATTACTGCTATTGCTATTGATTGCTTGAGACGGCGGTGTATGTAAATTACGACAAGAACTCGAAGGTCCCGGTCGTGGACTACCACTAGATGTTGATATAGATGATGATGTCTTAGTGAAGGCACTGTCCACCACTTTGTTTCTGACCAACTCAGCCGCAGCTGAATCAGAAGCAGCTGACAAATGATGAGCAAATGAAGCGGTGAACGGATTGGTTGCGACCGATGGTAACCACAGACCAGCATAAAGTGACTCTCTTTGATCGTTAGAAGCACTGAAATCCAGTTTCAATCTCTTGGGATCAAAAGGATTGTGATCGAAGGCACTACTCAATAGACTACTGGCAGGACTGACAACAGCATTGCCACCTCCAGAACCAACTGAGTTTCCAATTCCGGACACTAATTCATTAAAACTCTGGCCGTGAGGACTGAGAGCTGAATGCGATGAATGATGTGAATGGTGTGAATGATGCGAGTGATGATGCTTTAGAATATTGTTTATATTCAAATGACTGCTGTTGTGGTTCTCAGTCGAAGACAAATGACTCGATGAAGAAGAAGGTCTCTCTTGTTTCACAGAACCCGAACCGACAACAGACTTGACGCTTTCTTCTAAAGCCTGTTTATACGCTTCGTTGTATTGCTGAATATCGCTTAAACCAATTTTTTCCATCACTTCACCTAAAAGTGATTGCATTGCACTTGAAGTACGAGTCGTTGGCACTAGAGATGAAGTATTGCTATCTGTGCCACGAATTTTTCCGTTACTGTTTCCGGTCGCTCGTGACAGATCTTCAGCAACCATTTCAACACTAGAACCACGAGAATTATCACCATTATCTCCATCATCACCAATCACTTCGTCGTCAACCTCTTCGTCTTCATCTTCGATGTCGTCGTCGTCATCGATCTCGTCGTCATCATCCATGAGGTCAATGTCCCCGCCGTTTGTAGTTGTAGTCGTCGGAACATTTGCGTTATTCTTTGAAGACGGCGTTGAAGAATCTGGAGCTGAATTTCCCGAATCATTAGTATTTTCTGAACAGTTAGCGTTCGTAACCGTACTGTTTATCGCATGCGAAACATTATTTCTTTCTCTTAAATGTGTTTTCATGTGTCTCTTCAGTTTCGATGCTTGAGTACACGCATGATTACAAATATGACATTTGAATGGTTTCTCTCCAGTATGTGATCTTCTGTGAACTATTAGATTACTCATAAACCGAAAAGATTTACCACAAAATTCACAGGACTTTGTTTTAGGACTTGAAGGCTGTTGTGTCGACTGTAGTGTAGGCGTAACCGACCGGTCAGACAGAGCTGTAGTTGATGTTGTCAACGATACTGTCGGTGAAGTTCGTGTGGCTGAGGAAGACATTTGCAGAAAAGATGGTGGCGTTAACTTTCTCACAGGTGAAGAAGAGTTACCTCCGGCTGCGGCCGGACTCGTGGCTCCGGCCAATTGGCGTAATCTCTGCGAATAGAAGTCTAAATGCGTATCGAAAGACAACGTCGGCGGTGGTGGGACTGCAAGACTTGTATTGCTAGAGAGACGAACTGAACTTCCGGGAGAGTTCTTGACTGTTGAGGTGGAGTCGGGCGGAGCACCGCTCCCGAAGAAATTGTGAGCTTCAGAAAACATTCCACTAACAGAATGATGATTAAGAGTTGACGAAACATTGTTTGCGCCGAATATATCTGAATGACTAGTGCCTGTCGGACCACTACGTCCTGCGGCAGCGGCCGCGGCCGCAGCTATGAATGATTGTACCGGGAATTGACGTTCACTTAATGGCATTCGCAACAGTTGTAAAGCCGAGTGATGGGAAGCATGCATTGAATTGCTTCCAATTGATTGACTCGATGTGTGTCCACAACTCGATCCGCTGTGAGTGTGTGTGTGAGAGTGAGAATGATGTCCATCAATAGGAGGTAATATAGAGGGTTCGCTATTGAATATGTCCACATATATCTTAAGTCCGTGAACATTTTGAGCGTGTTGTATAAGAACCCACGAAGAATTAAATACTTGTTTACATGTGCAACACATCTGAGAAAATGGTTCTGTAATTGTTTTGTAAAAAGGGGAAAATCAAGTTATTTTCAAATATTTCAAAAATAAATAGCATGTCAAAAACCGTTTCTTGTTATAAGCAATCATTCTGTGCGAAAATTTATGCCGGAATTAAATATATTTTTGAATAATTATTATTGAGAATCATTTTTTTAGAAAAAGATTAACAGAAAGCTTAGAATATGAAAGAAGAAGAAATAATACTTTGTGATATTGATTGTGTCACAAATAGCAGCTGATGCCTGAGTCAGGCAGAAAAGGACTTTTGTTCAATATATGCAAATCAAAAGCAATGAGAGAACAGGAGTTTAGCAGAAGAGAGTGAGACTAAGAGGAAATTAAAGCGCAAAGCAGTGAGCAAGCGGTCATCATCAAGTAATCATCCATCTTTGTCAGGACCTCCTGCAATCATTCCTCTCACTCTCTTTCCCTTTCGTATTTCTACTCCCGGTTCTAGTTTTGTAGAGAAATTTTATTCCCCAACAAATTCAATATAAATCTAAAACAACAACATCGAAAAATCTAAAGCAAAACCTTAATCAAACCCAACCCAAACCTAAACTTTGTGAATTGTGGTGAATACAGCATAACAGTTGCAGAAATTTGTTTAGGATTTGAAATAAAAAAATCCATATTCCATTGGGAGACACCAAACGTATCTTATCAATCATTATGCATAAATAAAATGTGTGAGGAGTTGGCTAAATGTCCATTTCTTACTCAACATTACTTATGTGCTAACTTTCCATACATTATTTCACATAAAAATCAATAAATGGTTTTTTGCACATTTTAAAACCCCTGCAGGCCTTAAGAGCACAAGAGAAGGGGAGAATGAGAAGCGAAGATAGAGGTTCGCGCGCGTGTTGGATATGGTTTTAATCGGAAATGACATCTTGTCACGCGAACGACAATGAAAACCTGGGGAGAGATGCAAAACGATGGCTCTTTTCTGCATCTTTTTAGATAAAGAGAAAATGGCACAATTCAAATGCGAACAAATTCCTGACGAGAATCTATTGGTTATTCAACACATTTTCCCATAAAAATATAATATCTAACATGTATTTGAGGATCAATGCCTTTAACAACTCTATAAACTTATAATACGGTCACTTTAGTAGCTGGAAAGGTAGCAGAGAATTATTTGTTAGGGTCATAAATCCTGATACAAAGTGGAGTCATTCTCTTAAATAATGTTGTATTGGATTCGGTGTTTAGTGTAGTGGAGTAGTGGGTGGTTGTATTGGGTTGTATTGGCGTTTGCCTTTTGTCGATCTGTTGTCCGAGTGTATAGAGTTTAAAGGTGCCCATTCAGGGTGAAGAGGAGAGGAGGTCGAGAGCGAGGGAGGTCGATGTGCACTAAAGTGTTAGAGCGGACATTTAGCACCTAATAAATCTTGTCTCTATTCAGTTCCTACTATTTACAAGTTGTTCAAAATCATTTTCTTCAAAGCCTGAGTGTATTTGTTGATAAACGTACTCGAGTTATGTAATAGTACTGGAAAATTACTTTCTTTGGCTCAATATAAGGGATTCGTGTATTTAATGATATTTTGTTAGATTTAAATATTAAAAAAGTCTGATAAAAGCCTAAAAGCCTGCGCCAGATGGTCATACAGTGAGACGAGGCGAGACCGGACGCAGTACTCATGTCAGATTGGCTTTGCAGTAAAAAATTCTATTACATAGCAGTTGAGAATCTTGACACAGGATTCTAAGGTGCCTCACAATAGATGGGCGAGTCGAGGGTGACGGCCCGCAACACTAAGTTCACTAAAAGTCTCATCGTAATGTTAGCCAAATTGGACTTTTTCTCAAATTTTATACACATGAAAAATCTTAGAGACAGACAATCGTAGAAAAGTTTGAAAATTTTGAGCCCAATTCTCCACTTCCTGGGATGGTCACTATGATAGGTGCAGCTTTCAAATGAGGGGACAATGTTTGCTGAGCAATACTAAGAGGTATAAGTGGGACATATGGGGGCGAATGCTATAACGGTTTTCGTGTACTGTAAGGTGAGCACAAACGTTAAGGTAAAATACATTTAAATTATAGAATACTGAACAAAAATATTGAATATCAGAAAGATTTTCCTTGAATATATTGGTAAAGAATAGAAAAAGCGATAGTAATTTGCATGTGAAGGCTTTCGCATATAAATGAATTTTTCGCTTGAAAAGAGAATGCATGTACGCAACAGCGGTTCGAGATATGATCATGAATGTGAGTCACGTAGAATTTAATAAGGATTAATTAGCAGTATTATTACCTGTATTAATTGTATTTGTATTGGCATCTGCAACAGTTCGTTTTTCACCGGGATTTCCACATGGATTTCCACACGGACTACAACTGGGCTCACGTGAAGTGTTGAACAAATTCTGTTGTTGACTACGATGAGAATGAAGGCGATGGTGTCTCAACTTTATTAACTTATGTCTCTGAGAGCTGTTTATAATACTAGGCGTTTGTTTACGCAAATTAATAACCGGACTCGTGTTGGACTCGTTTATACTATTTATATTATTACTGACATTGTTATTATCATTATCTGTTTCATTTTCCCCACTAATAACAGGTAATTCATTGTCGATATTGTCTAAGTCGTCATCACTAGCATTGTTGAAAGCATTTATTCGACAGTTTTCTTTATTACTACAAGAATTCACTTTATGAGAAATAAACTTTAAAATATCTTGTAATGCGAATTCTCGCTGACAAACACCACAAACTAAAATATCCTGACATAACAACTGCTGCTGTTGTTGTGGAGAAGATTCTGTTTGTGTCCCTCCAACTGTTGTTGCGATTGTCGTCGTCGTTGATAGTGATAGTGATGCGTCTTCTGGTGACAGAGCTATAAGAGATTCCAAAGAAAGCATTACTTTAAGTGCCCAAAAACTTGTGACTTTAGCACAAAGTCGTAATAATTTAACATTTTATTTGACAGTTAATCTCATGTGAGCACTACTGATCTTAAACTGGTGACAAAAAGTGGACAACTGTCCCAAAGTGAAACTTGTACTGAGTTTAAGCATTTCTACTAAACCGCTGGTCTAGACATTTATAGGTCATTATTCAAAAGTTAGTGGACCGGACCAGACCTTGAGTCGACTGTACTACTCGACGGAAAGAACCTTCGCTTCGGTCATATAAATATTAACAAATACTAAAATTCACAAACAGTGACTTTAACAGAACAGTTACTGACTGTTCAATTGCCTGTCGGACGGCCTAAAAGCTACAATACGTAAAGTCCTTCCAACTGACCATAAGTTGTTTACAAATGTTATTGATATTGCAAGTACTGACTGTTGTAATGTATATTTAGGTCAACCGGATGACCATCACAGCCATCATACATAAGCACATAAGTTAAGAGCTGAAGACCTACAGAATATGCATTCGCTCTTTTGTTACTTTAATATAACAATACAATAATCACTCATTCATTTGAGTTCATTCATCATCAAAATCGAATTGAACCATATTTTTGACCAAATGGACAACAGTTGACAATATATGTATGTATGTATCGAAAAAATAAGAGACTAGTGATACACAGCTGCGAATACAAGCAGTAGTGTTGCAGTTATTTCACAATATCATCAAAATAATGTAGAATTGCAGGAATATTGGGGTTGTTGTGATAGCAATAATAGTAATCATCATAAGGCAATGTGCATAACATTTTGTTTGTAAGAATGTGTGCCGACTCATATACACATTTAAAATGTGGATTCAAGCAAAATGGCTAAAGCGAAACATGTGCGTCAAAACAAACGTATTGCTAATACTTCGGTAATAGTTTTGTAAAGATTGGTCTGAGTTTGGTATGAGTTGGTATGAGTTGGTAGGGGTGCACATCATTGTATATCATTTGGTGGAATCAATTCCCAAATGTAATATAATGTAATGCAATGCCAGTACACAACTATAGACTTCTAGCTCTCAAATGACAAAAGAAGCCCAAAAGGGAGAAGAAAAGAATCCAATTCTCTTTCGCATTGAAGGCATTGATTGCAAAAGCATTCAGTTGGGGTATTATTGCTCATCAACTCATACTCCACATGCAGTACTGGTATTGTACCAAAACTAAAGTTAGCTGTTCTACTCTTCGAATTGAGGTTTGGGTGTGGGTCCAACTTTTCATCTCATTTCATCTCAACTCTACTCTACACGTGTGTTTTGTCAGAGACTCCACTCAAAGCATTACATAAGCAAATACTGAACTAACAGTACGACTACTCTGAACAGTAAATGCTATGAGATTGCAGTGCAAAGCAGTATAAAGAATCTCAACTCAAACCCTACACCGAATCTTCTATAATTAGCTGGTCTGCAGCAGGACCTGACCTTAACTGGCGAAGTAGCCTAAAACTTATTTTTAGAAAACTGCTATCAACCAAACATAAGTTGATCCGTACAGCTATACTGCTAACAGCTAACAGTATGCACTCTATGAAGCCATCTCTATGAAGCCAAGAATGAATGCAAAGAGAGTGCATCCGCCAAACAGAGTCAAAACCAAACCAAATCCACTTCTTGGCATTACTACGCTTTACTTTTAGGTACCTTATGATGAGATAACATAACTCATGATAAAAGTGCGTAATATAAACATTGAAGAATACAAGCCTACAGTACACTAAATGCACCTCAAAATGCCCAAAGTTGGCACTAAACCTACTCATATGGCAGAGATGGCTATTCAAAAGCTATTGTTTCGTTTGGGTGGTTATCAGGTCAAGAAAAGGACAAAATTATTTTAGTTTTTAGCAGAGCAACACCCGATTTACTCCCTATGATGTAACCTGAATGTAATGATGCGTTCAATAATATTAATTATGACAAATGTCATTAAAAAGTTGTTTCTGACGAATGAATATTTCTAGACATAATATTGTGCCACTAAATGATTGGAAAAAGCAAAATAAAAGTATTTTCTGGCAGTAATTTTTTCAAAGTGAATGTTCCTCAGCTGCGGTAGCGCTTGAAGTTTACAATCTCTTTGAAAAACGTCAGTTATAACTTTGCGAAGCACTTATACTAGTTTACTATTGAGCGAAGTAGCGTTATGTATATTATAAAATAAAAAGCAAGCATTCCCTGAGGATAAATTCGTGACTTTCTAATAAGACAAGAAGCAAAAGGGGGCAAAAGAGCGATAGAGAGTGAGAGAGCGCAGAGGCATCATAACGGTGAACATTGTGAACATACATATAACCAAATGTGTATATGGGTTGCCATAGAGAACGATATGAGTTGCACTTATGCAAATGAAATGGTCATAAGCATAATCATTTACAGTGTAAGTTTGCTTCCTCTCAACTTTCTTTTGGCTCTAGCATTCACTTCAAACTAAGCATTTTGGCGTTTTGTCAGCTAATATAGCCATTCGTTGTTCTACTTTGTAAGTTATATATAAATTTTTATATATGTATACACTGTAAGGCTAGTCAACATTAAGGCTCTCAAATAAATAAGTCAGTAGCAAAAAATACAAGTATGAGCTCAGTTCGAGCATCAGTTTCGACTCAATTTAGTATTTAAGTGATTCTCATCGGTCTTTGCGGTCAATCAGATGATAGTGAGAAAGGTGCGGACTCATACTCATGATCCCTTAAGGGGTGCTTCACTAGTACTACATTACATTACATTACCAGACGAAAAGACGCATACAATATCTCCCTTTCACTGGATATCTCTCTTTTCTCTCTCTTTCTTTCGTTTGAGTCTCCCAACGATCCCCTCTTAAGGCATTGATACCCCCTTCCATCCATTTCTTTTCTTTCTCTCTTCTCCCATGAGGATCTTTGGCAGCCCTACAACAGGGGGACAACAGGCGGACAGCACACACACAACGTCAAAGGCGAATGACCGGCAATTGAGTGCTGTATTTCGGGCCTCTTTTCTATTTCCTAAACGTTACGTATAAAGTATATATACGTAACTGTCTGATGACCTAACATTTTGGTCCAAAACTGTGTTTTGGGGGGATTACAGCCAGAGGGAAATCAGTGAAGAGGGGATGATGTGATTGAGCTTTAAAAGGCATTTCTCAACTAAAAGAGAGGGACGAAGCGAAGGTCGTCGACCGGGAGACCAGTCGGATTCCGTCATAGCATATAAAGTGATACTGAGTTGAACTAATGAGGGCGGCTGTAATACTGTACGCCTAATTGTTGCAGCGGTCAATCGTCTCCGAATCTCCTTATCATTCAATAATGCGATCATTTTATGTAAGCAAAGAAACAAATCAACAAATATATTTCCAAACAAAGACGTATAGCGTTGACCTCACTATGACTTTAAAATATATGTGCTGTATAAATATCTCATATCTGTCTATAGCTTTGAAGTCTTGTTGTGGGTTTGCACGTGTGGTCGGATAAGACTTGAGAACATAAAAGGTCATCAAGTTATGCAAGTGAAGGAATGTCCACCCGGGGGAACAAATCAGACCAGTTTTAGCAAACGAAAAAAGATGTTTGCTCTGCTCGCCAAGTGATTGTGCCCACAGGCAGGTAAGTGACCGTCCATCACATCTATGGCTTCGCTAATAAAGTGGTCGGTCGAGAGGCCGAACAACTGGTTACACATTTCTCAACTTTTAGCACATCTTTGGCTATGCATTGCTTTATAACATTCAATAACATATAATATATACAAATAGCTAATAACTACTCAAACATGCGTCACAAATATTTATTATTAGGTCAGTGTTCGGATCGCTTCTAGATTTCTACTTATCTAACGAATGAATTTGTCAAACAAAAGGCCACACATTTTCTATTACGATATCGTACTTTTACAATTGCTTTTCCGGTCATTTAAATGATAGCAATGTCTCGCTATCTTATAAACATAATTATATATTTGCCAAAAGTTTCGAAATATATAAACATTTGAAATATATTTTGGCAGCTATTGAGACAAATTTGACATTTACAACAACTGTCACTTGAATACACAGTAGTTTCACTTGACTTAAAACTAAGCTCTATTCAAAAATTAATTCTTACTACAGAGTATTGTCAATAAATCATTTGAAAAATAAGAGAAATTATGTGATTCAAAGTAATTATTTATAAGAAAAAAAAATTTGAGAACTTTTAGTAGTTTTTATTCCTTATAACACTAAACAAAATGATAAGATTATGATTTGGCAAAAGTTATTGCGAAAAAAGCGTAAATACTTGGAGTATAAAAAAGCCTTAATTTGACTTGAATTAGTTTATCAAATATGTTCTCAATTTTTTTGAGTCTAATTCCATATTAAATGTATTTAATTCACTTTCATAATTACATGATAACTTAGGAATAATAAGTTTGTTAATAACATCAATTAGTAAAATATGCTAAAATGTTTATTATACTCAATTATAATCTTCTCAAACGTGTTTTCATTATAATATACAAAATGTTAGAATAAAATGTTGGCATAAAACGTAGTCAAAAAATATGTCGTAAAGTACATTAGAAGGATGTACAAGTTTTTTTTATATATAAGAGTACTCTTTCAATTGCTTAGTTCAATACAAATTTGAGGTCAAGTGGTTTCGCAGTACCCTCACAAATATGCAAACATTTTACGGCGTATTGCACTGTGTTATCAAGTCATGGAAAACCTCAAAAACGTTTTTTGTTTTGTTTTATTAATAGGCGTTTCAGTATTTGGCCAAATAGGGGGTACTTTAATATTTACTGACCTCAAGGTCAGAGAGATGGCTAGAAATATATATTTAGACATGAGTCTTACAACTGAAGCCTTACCTGCGAATATAGACAATATTGAACTATCCTGAGAAAAATTTAGTTTTATAAAAGTTAGATAATGCACAACCCCTACAAAGAAGAGATTCATGTAGAGATGGACCGGGACTGAGAGACACTCCCAATTGAGAGTCCTTAAGGTTTGCAAGATTTGAGCATAACCAACATATTGAAGAACATATCCAACTGCATATTCAACTACATCCTACATTGATAGTCATGGTCATTTAGCCAAGCCTACGCATATATAAGGACACCAGGTTTGTGGGCACACACCCTGAATACTACGATTTTATTTTATTTTATTTAATTCTCAGTTTTAGACGAACTCAGAAACTGCCCAAAGAAAAAGAGAGAAGTCGTAGGAAAGAGAAATAGAGAGGAAAGATATGAAATGCATATTTGTATGCATATTATATTATATGATTTTAAAGGAGGCCTCAAAACTACATAAGACTCACATTTGTTGCACAATTTTTACCAGTTCTCCCCCAAAATAGCCCCCGTGTGTTGCTTTATGCATAAATTGAATGGATGGTGCATTTGATTAGGTCAACAACATCATGAAGAGATGGATGGCTCGATGGGAACCCCAAATAAAATCTAGTAGCCGTTTGTAAGGATAAAAAACGTTAGGGGAGAGTTCCGACGAGATTCTTCAAAGGCTCTTATATATAAACATTTACTGGTATAAGATATACATATAAAACTTGGTTATATATATCAGACGTTAAGGGTAACTATACTTGGAATATATTGAGCACAACTCTGTATAAGTTCGTATTTTGTGTTGCATTAGAGAAAGGTAGGGCAGAGCCATGAAGTTATGAAGCTATGAAGCCATGAGCGAAAGGAGAAGCTGCTTCAGGAGCAACAGGAGCATCAATATCATCATCAAAATTGCCTCAAAGCAATGCTACGCCCATTTAGTACTAACGAGTAACTGCTGCACAACTCTTATAGTGAAATAATCTTTCTCGGAATGATTAAGAGGAAGGGAAGAGTTGTTAAGTATTCATTTATAGTGTCTCGTCTCGTACTGTCCGGTGAAAAATTGTCGGATTGTCGCCGGACGAGGAAAGAAATTTGAAGGAAAAACGTGAGGGAAAACAGTCGTAATTCATATCGATAACTGTGCAGAGATTGTGGCGGACGTGTCGGTCGCGCCCTATGACATCACTCAGTGAAATAAAAAATTTGTCGATCGCTAGTTCAACACAAGGGCAGAGGAAAGACAAGAATAGCCTCATGAAAGTAAAAACGATAGCACAACAGTGAGAGAGAATGAGAATCAGAGAGAGAATAGCATAGAATAGCTTTGATTCTAGTGTTTCGGACCCCCACCGGATCAGGTGCACAATAAATTCCTTTGTCAAGTCTTATTTTTTCTTGACCTTCAGCTTTTTTATTTGCAATCCTCAATGTGGACACGCCGTAAGCAATATTTAGTGGTCCGAGAAGTGCTCTGTTCTTATATGGCAGTAGTAGTAGTCGTAGTAATAGTCAAGTGAAGTATATATACAAACATTACATACGTCGGAGCCTTCACTTCATCGTTTCCCCCTTTAATGCAAACTTCTTTCCCCATAACATCTGAGCTCTTCTTTTGTACAGGCCTTGAGATATGCAACAGAGAAGTAGCAGAAACAGCACAACCAAAAAAGAAACTTAAACTTACGACCAATTGCACGGCCGAAGCCAAATACAAAGTTAGGCGCAGTTCAGAGCAATTGTTGCTCTGTATCGTACTTTTTTAGCTTTTTCACGCTCTCTGCCAAATGTGAGAGAGAGAAAGAGAGATAAAGAGAGTGTTTTAATGCATACATGTTTTAGTATATGAGAGATCGAGAGAGGAATTGAATTCACGAGAAAGAGAGTGAAATGGGGGTCAATAATAAAAGAGAGGGGGTCACAATCAAACGGACCATCATCATCACCATCATCATGACTGGACCCGAGCAGTAAAAAAGGAAATGCAGCTGTAGGGGGTTGAGGGGTAGAGGGGTCAACAGCAGGAGAAGGCGATGCCAAGGAAAGCATGCGATGCAACGCAACAACTAAATTGTTTGATATAAAAGCAGCTGTTTTATCCATCAAACATGTTCATGAGGCAAAGCCAAAAAAGTTCCAATACTCATGGTTATAGCTGGTTGGCTCTCGGGTTGGCCACTGCAAAGACGCTTCCCAGGACTCAGCACAACATTTTTATATAACAAATACTTCAATATATATGATATAAGAGTACTGAGAAGTGTATGCATTAACTGTATGCTTAATGCCGCTCAACACGACCTTTAAAAAAGAAGAGGCGACCCCTTTATAAAAGCATATTTTAATACTCACAAGTCTGTAAAAATAAATCACAAGACTCGCAACGCCAAAAGTATGTAATCATACGTATGTATAAGCTTTTCAAATGAACGAGAGGGATGTAATTGTAAATAAAAATGTGAGAATACCGGCGAAAATGGCATATTTGCCATGAGAGAAGTATTATAATGTTTATATCCCGGCAACAAAACTGAATATTACATAGACTAAACTTTTTGCTGGACATTCACACCAGTGTAGACACATCTGGTAGATAAAAAAGACTGAAATGAAGGTACCTGCATTTATTAGGGGCACTCTTTCCACATTATGTAATAGTAATAGTAATACTGATTGGGGGATGAAATAATAGAATATAAGTTAGATGTTTGAGCCAATTATATGAAACTATGAAAGCAGCTGCATATATGCGAGCATATCTCAGAGTATCTGTATATATATATCTGTATAACTTGTATGTATGCTTGTGATGGGCACCCAATAAAATAGAAATAAAATTCACCTGGCATTGCATTGAGCCATTGCATTCAGGCAGTTGTGATCAGCAGTTGATAGTATTTTGGAGAGGAGAGCGCAGTCATCGTGACTTTGGACAAATAATATAACTTAAACATGCAATAACTTTAATATATAACTTTATTTCGTCACTACATTTACTGCAACTTGGTTTTATTCTATTTTTCTTTCTTACATACATACACATCAGATACTAACTTAGTATACAGTATGTGTTTATATATGAATATATATTATTTCTCGACAATGAATAATAAATCGATTTTAATAGTTGACACGATTACATGCATTTAACCAAAAGGACCGGTAATAATAATAATTCTAATAATTATAGTGACTTATGATGTGTGTGTATTGTCCGTCAAATCCAGATAACATTTAATAACTAATTAATTAAAAAGGTTGACGACTCATGAATACTAATTAATTAAAATAGAGTTAGTTTTGAGATCAAATACTTATAAAAACAGAAACACATAACTGGTATTTGAAAATAAAGAGGAAAAAAAGTTTTAAAAAGTCGTGTGCATTAAAATGAGAAAACCTTAAGTTGAAAATGTTATAAAGCATTCAAATATATTTGGTCTATAAATTGAAACGAAATATAATGCGCTGACGATTAATAATAAGAGAGTTAAGCAGAGAGTAAAAAATATACAGTAATATAAAGTATTAATACAAAACATTAGTAATGTTATGCTTAATACCAATGAAATGCAATGTGACTCCAAGTATGGCAAAAATGAGACGCTTGTGGTATCTGTTTCACTAAAGCCCACAACACATACACATATACTGTAAGTCCAGTTTGTGATAAAAGTTATGGACTTAAAAAAAAGTTGGATAACATTGATTCGCTTGTGATTAAAACATATATAGACTCATTGCCACACCCTTTATAGTGAAGATGACCATCAAATTAGTTATTTGATAACTTTACAGTTAACTACAAGTAAGTAATAATGACTCTTATTATGAGAAAAGAAATGCATTTGTGTTTACTTTTTTATAAATGCATTGAGTGTTAGGCGAAAATATTGAGGTATTTACACATATTTGTAATTGAATTAATAGATTAATTAATAGAGAAATAAAGAAAAATGGACTTACAATTGACTAGTCGTTTGCGCGGTTGAGGGTTTTCTTGCTTCCTCCGTGACATTTTAAGGCCAGCGAAGAAAATATTAATATTTAAAAAAAAGACGACGACTACGGACTTAACAGAACAGCATTGCAAGCATTGCTTCTCTTCTCACTGAGTGTGTGTGTATGTTATGTATGTGTGTGTGTTGTGTATATACTGTATACTAGTATATATTGTGTGTAATGCAAGTGTGGATTTATGGCGTGCAATGGCTCTCAAAACGTTATACGAAAAAGATGGCCGGACTTGAAGCCAAGGAAACACCACTAACGCACTATTACGTGATGGTTACGCTGTTTGGAGGGGCAGTCCTGACAATCGACGAACTGAAGACCCCAACTCTCTCAATAAGCTTATGATGAGAAATGCTCTCAATGCTATCCTAATGCTATCCCTATGCTATCCCTTCGCAACGATAGCCAACTCTCCAACTCTCTAATGTAGCGGTAGTTAATACTAGTGATACCAGAGATACTAATAATACTAATAATACGATCAAATTTATTATTACACTTAATTTCAGTCTTTTTAAGTTTTTTTTTCTTGTTCAATAACTTTTTATTATAAAACTTTTTCTTCTTTTTAAAGTTCAAGAGATTGTTCACTAATGATATTAATTTGAAAAACTTTTTTTTCTTCTTTTTCGTACAGGTATTGATTGAGTGAAACTTAAGTTAAATACTTTATAACTACTTTATATGCGCACAAATAAATATTGTTATTATTAAATGGAAATTAAAGTACAGTTAATAGAAAATACTTAACAAGTTTTGTTTGTTGGTTATGTAAAAGTAGGCTTACATGACAAACACACACACGTATAATATGATTGTCTTCTTTCTCACATTTGTACACTTATCTACTTTTGTCCGGTTCTTATCGACTTTTATGTTGCTTACATTTAAGTTTTATGCCGTTATGTTGTTTATGATGTTTTACTTTAATATTAATTTATCATTAGTTGGTTGAGTCGAACGACTTGTTGACATTATATTGTTGACTGAGTCCAAAAGGGTCACCACAAACTTTAAACCAAACTTTTTCTCACTGTAAAAACTGATATGTACTTAAAAGATAAGAGCCGGTCAGTGACTCTTTTAGCAAAATTTTGAGCTCTGATAATAGATTATATAACGTTTATATCTATGAAGTAGAGAGTCTTTTTCGATAGCAGTCTCAAGTTTGATGAGAGGCGAGACTTAGAATGACTTATACTGTGAGTTAAAAGAAATTTTTATTCATTTAAGCAGAGAATATGTGGTGCGCCCACGAATGGCGAGTTATTTGGTCACCAAAATTGAGAACAAGAACTTTTTCGAAAACTTTTTAAAAAAGTTGTGACTTTACGATACTCTGAAATGGGTATCCGTCACAAACCACAAATAAAAGTTGGGCCGGACTTGTATTTTTGCTCATTTAAAAGTAGGCCTGACACATACTCGTCATCTTAACTTGACTGTAGATGATTGCGAAATGCGTTGAACACAACATATATATGGTATATATGAGAAGATAGTGTCCCTAAAATAACATAAGAGCACATTCGGGTAGGAGAGTGACAGTGCATTACCGTCGTGTTTGGCGAAGTGCTGGTGAGTTGTCTCGAACTGCTATCAATGACCGAAATGCATTGCCATTGCAGTCATTGCAGTCGTCTGGTTGTACTGGTAGTAGTCTATCAGTAATAGAGATTGGTTTGAGTGCGCATTCCCCACATTCCCCATTTACGAGTCTTTCAGAGGAGTGGTCACGGCGAACACGTCGCCGACCACAGGTCATACCCACACCGAATGATTGGTGTATCAGTTGTAGCAGACCTGAGGGCACTAAAGAAATCATCTTTTGCCCTGAGTCTTAGTCGTACCGGTGATGCGATGCCGGCTAAAGAAGATGATGAATAACTAATAAGTTCTTGTGCACCAGTTCTGCACTTGTTTCAGTTCTGCTATTGTAAAGGAATAGTTTGAGTACTTTTCCAACCTATTGACACTAAATCAAGTCACTTTAGCTCTTATCCATCCCTTTCTCTCTCACTGTTACCCATAGTATTACAAACTATTGCATACAATTGAATGAGAAGCTCCTCAACTGATTAGCACATCTTTTTAAGCGTTACTAAAAAAGTTGTCTAACGTTAAAACATTACATCACATCAACTTTTCACTGAAGTGCATCCTTATATCGCGCAAGTCTTTTGCTTGAAAAAACAGTAATATTAAAGTTAAATGCCTTGCGATCATATCTCACATTAAAAGCTGTCACATGTACTGTTTGTTTGCATAGTATAAAAAAGATGAATATATTAAATATATGTGCGAAAAAAGAAAGCAGCCTTAAAAATGAGAGCTTTAAAGAGGGAACGCGCGCCACTCAGACAAATTAATGATCGCATACAACGCTTACTAACAATAATTAGGTCATACATTTTGTTATGCAATAGTGATGCTCTTCTGCCATCTTCTGACTTATTATGGCTCTTATGAAAAGTTGAAGCCAATAATTGTTATGTGAATCCTCTGTTACAAAAAGGAGTTTAAGTGACGGTCCTGTACGAATGCACCCTATTTTTACACGCTTGGTCACAACCGATGTCTTCTATGCGTCATTTAACTACTTCAAGTCCATGACCGGATATAAGTTAGATTAACTTGGATTGCATGACCGGATATAACGCACCAATCACTAGCATATCACACACATACGTTTCGATTATTATTAGTGTTAAGCAATGAGATAATTTCAAGACTTATTGCTCCCTTTCATCTCTTTTTTCTTACTCTAATCATAAGGTTTTCTCAATAGTAGTTAACGGCAGGTTTGCTTTTACTGAACGCATTCGAGTTTGCAAACTAGTGACTATTGACCTAACTTTGAAGTTTTGGGTGGTATTCACGATATTATTGTTTTAATATTTCAGTTTACGATTCTCTGTCTCACAACCAGAAGCACACACACACACAGGGAGTTGTCGTTTTAGAAATGTTGACGAAATAATAAGTTGTTGGCAAATGTGGCGTTTTAGCAGTTTAAGTAAGGTTTAAGTCATTCCAAATTAGTCAGAAGAAAACCCTATCCCACACCTGTCTTTGTGTTGAGTAGTATTTCTTAAATTGAAAATTTAATATTCTATACTCTGTGTACTCTGTATGTGGAGCAGAGAAATGGGCAGATATGAGATGATGAGTGCGAGACCATTGAAGCCCAATGTAAAGGATCTAGTTATGAGGTCATCTTCATTCTAATTCTTATACACCCAAATGGGTTGAGTACTAAACGAAGTGCTTATATTGTAAAACAATTCATGAAAGCATAGAAAAGAGGATCATATAAGTGAAAAGAAGGACAGAGCTGACTGACTGGCAATGTTGGCCCTCAAGGGATATTTGCGACTCGCAGTTGCATTTGATGGCATTTCATAGCACTTGATAGCACTTCATAGAGCAGTTCATAGCTTTTGATAGTATTTCATATTGAGACATATTGTTCTTTAGTCAATGCGTCGCTTCAATGCTGATGATGATGATGCTAAGAATGCAGTTCATGGTCATATTGATGTGCTCTGTGGATTTCACTAATAATCAAATTGAGACTTCCTCCTTCAATTCACGCGCTCATCCACTCTCTCTCAAACAGCATTAATAACATACTGTCCTTTAAGCTTATATGACTTTTGCCTAAGTTTATGCCTTTTCCTTCGCATTCTATATTCTATACGCTCTGTGGCAAATGAAATACATTCAGAAAATGGTCAATTTTTGTGACTTATGAAATGCATGACATGATCCACTTCTCTTCTTGTCGGTGATTACAATCATGAACTGAATATATGATGAATTTCAATGATAGGATTACTTATTGGCATTGCATTAAAAAAAAGAAAAATGAAAGGAAGTTGACAATCACTTATAGTTAACACAGCGCGACTGATTTAGTTAGATAATAGGCATAATAATGTTCAAGAGCTTAAAACGGCTAACTATAATAATATTACAATTGATAAGCCATTAGTGCGATGAATATTTTTTCTTATGTTAACTGATTCATAGATGAGGTCAACGCGTTCCTCAAAGAGCTGCTCGAGTGCATCAGTGCTATAATTATTAGCGCAATTTTCTAAATTGATTGCATCGCATATTTATCGTAAAGAACAGCAATGTTTCGCTTGACTAGAAAGAAGGAAATGCTATTTACTTTTAGTATTCTATATAAAACATGCCACACAATAATAATCAGCTCAACGTATTGTTTGCTTGAGGTGCTGTTAACACCCTATGTTATACACTTTTACGGTCCGAGTGCTTATATTTTTTCTAAGGCTTTTTAAAAAATAATCGATATTTTTATAAATATAATGTAATATATTGTTCATATTTCAAGTACTCTGAAATATATACCATATGAATGCATAAAAGTAATAATAAAGTTCAAGTATCGACTATTTTGAGAGTTTTTACGTTACAAAAGAAAGTTTGATATCTAACGTTACATTGCATACCAGTACATATAAATACTAGTTGTAGAAGTAGTGGTAGTGATGGATCAATTTGCATCCAACTTAAGCAAAGAGAAAATAGAAAGACTAAATAAATCAGGCAAAAACGTAATTACGAAAAGCGTGCAAAAACTGAATCTTGTTGTCCATTACATTGCATCAAACTTAGAGAGGGAGAAGAAAAGGGAGAGAGAGAGAGAGAGAGAGAGAGAGAGAGAGAGAGAGAGAGAGAGAGAGAGAGAAAACTTTAATATCGATTAGTTACACATTCATATAGTTTGCGATGAATAAAGGGAACTAAAGGGGGAAAAGAATTAGAGGAGAGCTCAACTTAATGCAAAAATGCAGGGTATAGTCTAACGATTATTTTGTGTATAGACTATTTTAAGTTTACTCAAAATTAAGCTTAAAAATACTTTTTTGTCTTTCTGTCTAAGCCTTTCAATTATAAGGTGGATAAGGAGTTCTTGATTCTTCAAAAACATTTATTGATTTCATTTTCTTCTTTCAAAATTGCAATCAAATAGAAGTTGAAATTGATTTTTTCATTTAATGATACGATCAATGAAAACAATGTTCAGATCAGAATGACTTATTTGAAAAAGTTCCTGAAATTATTTATTTTTGTCGAATTGTTTTCACTTTTAACTTTTTGATTCAAAAATAAGTGTTGACTTAATTTTCTATTTGATTTAAAAATATTATGAAAGGATTTTAAATTACATAATTAATGACAAATCTTAGTTTAATGTTTTTCAGTGGGGGATAATTATCGAAATTGAAATTATAAAATTTTTTGAATGCAATAACAAAAGCAAAGCGCGCTCTAAATTAGATTGAATAAAAAAATCTGAAAGAGTTGAAATTCAAATTAAGATGAATGTGGGACTCAAAATAGACTATTCTGCATAACTTTATCTCTCCCCAAATTGGCAACTCTTTCAAAAAAGCCTCGTTCCTGAGGGCATTGAAGCGAATTCTGTATACTTCGTAAAGAGATGCAGAATTACTGGTTGGGATGTGCAGCTAAAAAAGATGCATAACTGTTAAAGGATGGAGAGATGCAAATCGATCCAAAGTAATGCAAAGTACAACAGAGATGTTTTTTACAAGAGAGTGTTACTCCTTTTAAAGCATCAAAATTTTTCTACAATTACTTCTAAAATGTTGATATTCAAACCTATTGAGCAGATACAACAATTTTAACTCTGGAAATATCTATTTATTGGTTTTCTTTTTTAAATTGTTCGAAAACTTGAAAATTGAAGCTTTTTTTGCTAATTATTTAAAATGGAGATTCATTTGAAATTTGAATCAATATTTTGAAGCTTTCACTGTACACTAGATAAAAAATGAAGAAATATTTCGAAGGTCAAAATAAACTTGAATCCATTAAATACTTTTTATATTTAACTCCTTTAAAGCGTTTAAATGATAATTTACTTTTCTTAATAGAAAATTATAGAATTTATTGTTCGTCAAATAAAGCCCATTAAACTGGAAAATTAAGCTCTTGAAATGACTCAATAGACAGGTCTATTAAGGCTATTCGACAGTTTGTTTTTATTTTATATCTCCTAAACATTTATTCATTCATATTATTGATAAGTAAAATACTAGTGTTGCTTCTGATAAAATCATAATTTAATGGCTTTCTTTAATTTATAAGATTATTATTCAAATTCAAGGTGAAGGAATATTATTTTTCAAAACATATTTCTGGAACATTTCACGAATGGAAGAGTTTGAAATTAATTTTATGTATGATCTTTTTGAATTGATTTTGAATGGATGGATGGTTTAGTTGTAATTCATTTTGGTTACAAATTGTCAGTTGATTAAGCTTTAATTTATTCATTAATGAAAACTCCACATGTCATTTTCGAGTGTTTGGGAATCATTAATAATTCTAATAAAAATAGATTTTTAAATTTAAGGATTTTTAATATTATTTGTTTTTAAAAAATTTTTCAAAAGTTAATCATTTCGTTAACAGTTTTAAAAATTGTTAATTTAAGGCTTAATTATCCTTGAAATATTTTTCTTATTGTATAATATGGAAAGATATCATCTAGAATTAAAGGATTTAATAACACACAGGCTCTCAACGACTCAATAGAGAATTAACACTCTGCAAGTTCATATTGAGCTTATACAAGCATTCAAAGAGCTTATTGAATAAACAAAAATCTTTTTTAACCATTTTATTTCAAGAGTCAGATTCATGTCTTGAAATATTTGTAGGTTATGGCAATTTTTCATTTAAACTGTAAAAAGCCAACATTTGCAAAAATTTCACTTACAATTTTATGTTATGCTATATAAATGTTACAATTAATCACTATTTTCCTTAGTGTCATGTCATGTTTGATTACTATTCCCGAGTCGGACCCACAAAACCTAGAGTATGCCAGAGAGTAAGGGTCTTGAAAATGTTTATATCTGCATGTGTAAAGTTCTTAATTTAAATGACCTAAAACGTTCAAAACATCCTATATGAGCAACGTTGAAGTTTAAAATATCTTGCAAACATAAAAAATAAGAAACTTTAATGCATATATTTAAGATTAAACTTTTAAAAAGCTATCCAACACTTGCACTGCACCTGCACTAAAAGATTACCAAAATTCTAATTATCTAAAAACAGCGCTATGTAATGCATTAAAAAGTTGACAGGGCAAACTTTTTATCATGTTATTCGTAATTTGGGAGTGGACATAGAGGTCCTATCATTTCAAAATTACTTTTATTTTAAACTATAATAATCGACTCATTTCATGTAAAATTTTAATTAAATAATTCATTAATTCAAAAGTTATGACAGTCTAGATTTTTCAATGCAGTCCTTAGTGATGTGTTTACTTTTTTTATACTTTTAAAAATTATAATGAAATCAATTTTACACTAATTTTACAGATTTTTACATGATTTTACGTTAAATTACGCTTAATTTTCCAACCCTAGTTAAGACTCTCGACGAGTTTCAACACGAAATTCTCAAAGATCATAACTGAAAATTGAAGAATAATTTTCTCTATTCATTATTGAATGCTTAAGTGTTTGCTTCATTATTTCTGTAGCTTATTCTGGACTAAAAATTTTATGCTATTGGCTTCAAATTAATTTGAAAGTTCAATTTGAAAGTTATTTCCAACAAATTGAGAGAAAATATTGCTGAAAAATTTAGGATTTATTTAGTTATTATTCATAAATTCATAAATCATATGATTTTAAAAGTTGAAAATTGGAATTGGTTTTGACTTGCGTTTTTGAGACACTCAAATTTTGATTAATCCTAAGCTTTTGAATACTAGATGCATAGAAAATCAAATGTCGAATAAAGCTAGAATTATTATTTGAAATTTTGTAAGTTTGCTCAATCAATTAAACTAAATTTGAAAAAAATCTTGAATAGACTTCACTTATAAGTTAAATTATTAACAGAATACTATTATAAATATGTGTTGCAAAGGAATTAGTTATCTCTCAAACTTTCAATTCTCACATTTAAAGCTTAAAATATTATTGAGTCATAATTTAAAAGGTGAGCTTTTTGGCAAAAACTGATTTTGTATTTGATGAGATTTGGTGTAGACGAATAAGTTATTTGTTGATGTATTTTAAAAATCAATCCATTTTGTGTTTGGACTTTATGGGTTTGATTGGAGTCAATGCCTCCACTATTTGCGATGCCTCACTGACAGAGACATTTGACATGCATAAAGGTATTCAATGCTACTTCGCATGCAGTGTTACTTCGCTTCTTTCACTTAAGAAGTGAAGCTATTCGAAAAGCAAATTACGAATCACCAATCGGTTCGCTTTAGTGTCACTTCTTCTCTGCCATCATTACAATTTTGAGTATTGCTTAGAATGAGAGCCTCACATAATTTGCCGAATATATAGTTTTTGCTTTTTTTGTTATTGTGATACTTCACTTAACAGAATACATTACTCAAAGCTGTTCTCTTGTAATCTATAGAATAGTTGGAGTTATAAAGCATCACAACTTTTCTTTCCGGAACAAATTATTGAAAACAGTGTTGCAAACATTTTCATATATACCAACTTTGAATATGTATTATATACTGATTTTTGACTTAAATATGATCACAAGAGCGTAACCGAAAATTGTAAATTTATCGAACTTCAAATTACGCCACTGCATGCTTATGAGCCATTTAAGTCATTTATACAGAGGTCATTCATAGTATAGGAGTTAAAGAAGGCATTTGTCTTTTATATGAGGACTCAAATTAAGAAATTCAGTCGAGTTGAGACACCTTCACAAGTTTGACAGATTCGAGTCACCCATTCATACACTATAGTATAATATACTTCAATAGCGTTTCAATGTTTTTTAGACAATTAAGCCGTTTTACACGCGACAACTGTTGTGAGTAATTGGGCCAAGAAATGACTCTTTTTTAGCATAAATGCTTAATTCTTTTAAAAGTGCATTTCTTTATCTCAATTTATTCAATGACATGATGTTCTGCTAAAATGACTTTTTATTTATAGCTGATATTGTCTCATGTATGCCAATTAGGGCAACAAATGCAATGAATACATCAGTTTACAAACATAACTCAATTCACAATTAATCAGAAAAGAATGAATAATGCATTTTATGAATTAAATTTTTTCCAGAGAATAGTAGAAAAGAATTTTCAAGTCAAATAAAAACTTTACTCACAAAAGAACAAACTAAAAGCTTTTATGAATGATATCATAATGATATAAATTTTCAAGCTGTTGAACCAGTTTTGAATATAAAGATCAAAAGGATTATGTTGTTTAACACTTCGTAAAAACAATAATAGATAATACTATGAAAATTGCTTGTTGTTTGAAGTCTATCATTATATTAAACTTTTGGTCTGAATTTGATTGAATTGGAAAATTGCCTGAAAAGTTTTTCTTTGATATAAAACATATATTATAAAAACATATATTAATTATAATTATAAATGATGAACATAAGTTACTCCATTATTTTGTTGGCACGCATTTAACGCGACAACTATTAATATTTCACTATTAAACCTATTGAACAAAACTAACCCGCTATGAAAAAATATTTTAGTTTCAATAATGTTATCTTCACTTTTCAGCACATTATTTAAATTAAATTGTTTGTTAAAAGTATTGTAAAACCACTTAACAAATAACTTTAAAAAATTCATAAGTTCTTCATCTTGATTTATAGCATAAATTAATGATTGAGTTGTGATAATTTGAAGTTAACTAAAGCTCATCTTATATTTGAATCCAATTTTAACATTTCGTGTTCTATGATTTTACCAAAAATGGATTGAGTAGTAGAATATCTATAGAAAAACTATATTCTTTGAAATTTTCTAGACATTATTAGTTATAGTCTTACACACACTTAAACTTAAACGAAGCAAAACAAACAAATATTATATTATGGAAAGATAAAATCTGAAATGAGTTTCAATGATATTGAGAGAACGGATGTTATTAAAGACCCTCTCATAATAGTGCTTAAGAATTACCAAATGTGTAAAAGTTTTTTTGTTCATATGAATCGTTACACTCAAAAGATGCGTTATTCAAGTATCAAAATAAATGCAGAAATCAAATTATAAATCAAATTCAAATATTAATTAACCTTCAATTTATCATAAAAACTTCATCTATCATAAGAACTTAGTATAACTTTAATCATATAAAAAAATTAATCCAAAAACTTGACTCTGAATTTCAAATTATTTTCCATCAGTCATGCATCAGAAACTTAATTAAATACTCTTATTCATTAAGATCTCATTATTTTTTATTATAAACTTATGTAAACAAATTCTAAAAATGTTATTATTTATGATAAGAGTTTCGATGAAAAGTTTGGAAAAATTTATGACTCGTCAATATTCTGTTTGAAATAAATATTTCTTGTAAGCCCTTTTGTTATTTTTTAGACTAAAAATAAAGTATCTCTTAATTACAACCACTCATTTGTATCAATATTTTTCAAATAGAAATTTTGAAAATTCCTTAACAAATACTGAAATACAAGTTATCATAAATTATTAGTATTTAAATTTATTTATAGTTCCTAAATATTTCAATTATTTGACTCATTAACTGTCATATGAAAAAGACTATAATTAAGAAAATCTGTCAAAATGTTAAAGGAGATACTTTTTGTTATATAAGTCTTATATTCTGCCAATTCTTCAGTTTTCATCTCTTTCATGATCTTTTTCACAAATGAAGGAAAAAGTGAATAGAATTCAAAGACTTCATAGAAAAGTAACGAAACTTATTTGTTTTAAGAAGAAAAAATTTAATCTTGTTTATAGCGGAAGAAATTTTATTCTATATTTAGAGACTATTAGAATAAGACTTTACATGAAAATGTGAAAATGTATGGTCTAGTGTTACCTCAAATTTGGTTAAACTTTTAATTTTAATTCAAACATAAATTGTATTTTATTATAGCATAAAAACATGTATTTATTACAACGTGTAAAGAATTTAATGAAATTCAATTGCATTGATTTTAATGGCTTTTCGAAAAATGTTGAGCCATTTCAATGAAGACATTGTTTGATTCAGATGTCTTTTTCACGTGAATTTTATTATTATTTTTGTGACAGAAGAAATATGTAATTTTAGACTAAGATTCGATATTATTTGATAACTTATTGTTGAATTTTTAGCTGCAAAATCCGAGTTATGGCACTCATATCATTCGTAAGGAATTGTCAAATAATTACTTTTGAGAATAGTTTGGGAACTCTTTATTAACTATTGATTCAAGATATCATAAAACATAATATAATGAGAATATTTGTATTGAATTTAAGAATTTGAAGAAATATTTGATCGTATAAACTAGTGGTCTAACTCTACACAGACTCGACTCCTAAGTATTATATTATCCTTTAAAAGTGAAACTATATTGTTTGATAAAAAAGTGAGTCCATTCCTGTCATTTACTGTTCTTGTTTGAAATTTTGGGTACTGTTTCTGTATAACTTATATAACACTGAATATTTAAGGAAAGGTTTATTCATTGATCTTATTATATCGAGCTTTGAGAGTAAGTTTTCAATGTTTTGCTTTGAATTGGGTTAAAGTTTTTGAAGTTTTTCATTTGTTCCACTATTGTAGTAAAAATCGTTAAAATGTTCCCTCATTTGATTGAATTAGTTAAAAATCGTCAATCTTTCATGTTCTTCAAGTTCGTGTGGATTAATTTTGAATGAAGAGCTCATTAATTAAGTTAATTTGTGAGCGCACTCGAGAGCAACACTTAATGGTCTCATGACTGTTAACAATATAATTGTGTGAACTATTTATATTTGAAATGAGTTTTATAGGTATTAATATTTAAAACTTTTAAATAAGAATTGGAATTTTGTATAGTTTGAACATTAGCTTTGAATAATATTTTGAAACTTATGAACATTTCCCTTAATAATGGAATTGGAGTTAATTCTGATGGACATAAGAACAGAAGGGAGCACTTGGTTTGGCCCAAATTTAAACTTGTTTTATTTCTGAGTCCTTTATTAAT
>JAQFZT010000316.1:0-28948 GCA_034696325.1 Camisiidae sp. | reverse complement strand
GCCAGAGGGTTCAAATTGAATGGGTCAAAAAATAGGCTTTGGGTCAAATAATTGAAAAATTTCCTATCCCTGTATTCCTGCTCAAGCAATTCCTGATATCATTGATCAAGTTTATGATAAAATAAATTCAATCTTTTAAAATGAATAAAATCATTTAGATTTGGAGAAATAAAATTATTGGCAAACATTATTGAGTTTATGCAAGGATAGGGCAGGATAAGTAGGCTTTTAAAGTTTAGTTTTCTAGCTTCGAGTTTCCAGCCTCAGCGATAAAGATTTTTCGGTATAAAAGCTTTCGTGACTGGAGACTTCCATCTTTATTCGCCCATAAATTGCTGGTGACTGCACTGGTCTCTCAGTTATTTATACTGAATGTTAAGTCAAACCTATCTATATTTTGTAATAGAAATCGGCTTCAATTTTGAATAGACTTCTAGAAATCGAATTAGACATCAAATTAGTTCAACTGCTTTGAAAGTAAGACAAATCAATACAATATAAAGTCATAATGCAATATGAGCTGCAATGTGCGAACCCCTCCCAAAGCCATCTGAAACCCCTGTCTAATACCTTCACATCCGAATTGATTTTCTTGTTATGCGAAGGAATGAGTGATACTATAGTTAACATTAATCCCATTTGGGTCTAAACTCATAAAAGTACGTGATGTGATGGTCTCGCCATTAAATTTTGTGGATATCAAGTGAGGGGAGAGTGTGAGGAGTGAGGGCTTTAAACATTCTTAATTTATATAATACTTTGTATTTCAGTCTACAGTTAAACCACTTTCTCCGCAAAAATCTTCAAATGAGAGAAAGAGAGAGACAAATATACGAAATATATTAATAAAGTAATGATTAATATTGAGAAGAGTAGAGAATATTTACTTTGGATATATATTTTTGTTTGATTCTTATCAGTATTGAGAGTAAGAGTTTGAAGAGTCCATAAGTTTAGGTTAAGTATAGTTATAGTAAATGAGTTGATGCAATATTTATGAATCAGAGTATGTTTGTAAGAATGTGTTTGTGAAGCATTGGAAAGTAAGCGAATAGTTTGTAAGTTGAAGTATGACCATTTGCTCAACATGTTGCAAAAGTGCATCAACATTAACACCATAAGACTTGTAATGATCATTACTGTAAAAGTTCGATCAGAGAAGGTTTTGTGTTGTTTTTGTGATAGAAAAGTCTTTTTTTTGTTAGCGGTTATTATACACCGATGGGGGCATAGAGTGCTTGCCTTCGTGTTTGGCGCCCATTAATCTAACCCGTGTGTTATATTGAGATCTGAATTATGATCGATTTTTGGCACATCATCTTTTGCTCTCTGCTTTATGCCCTTTCTTTGCTCTATATATATGAAGATAGATTCCAAAGTTTGGTCATTTTTTCAGAGGTTGACTTGACCTGAGCTCGTCGTTAGTAACTCAAGACACGTACAATGAAAGTATAAGTAGCTTTTCTTCTATTTTCTTGTAGTTATTCTCATAATTTGAGTCCTGACAGTCAAAACCAGTATTGATATTGGAAAATACGGGTGTAATAACATTTTGAGGGTTAGAGCAAAGCGCTATTTCTATACAACTCTAATTTGCATATGAATTGCTTTCTTATAATAAAATGCAAGACATGCATCTGTTCGCTCGCAGCCAAATCATCGCAATTGTCTCGACACACTTTTCAAACATGTATAAAGTTGAGTCACAACTTAAACTTTAGGCTCAAAAAATATTTGCATTTCTTAATATAAATTGGAATTTTTGGTGAAGTCTTAACAACAAACCCAATCCTACTTTATATGGAAGTTCTCTCTAGAAATTCTGGTAATAAAGCCATAGAGAGTGTGCATGATTTTGAATATCATTAGCTATCAATCATCAACTCCTTAATACCGTTTCGGTGCTTAACTTTAGACATGAGTGTTGGTCCGCAAATCTCATAAGAATCCTCATCAGATCCAAACCTTCTTTAATATACCGCATAAGGCTTTAAGAGTTGACATTTCGCCCGTTTCTTCCCTACTGAGACATGTTATCATAAATTCAGAAATGCTTTCGCTCGCATACCAATGTGCACAAGAAGTTGATGGCATTCATTTTCTTAGTTTCAGTGCATATTTTTCAAAACAAAGCCATCAATGAGGGAAAAGCGATCATAATCGGGAATAATAACCGGTTGAATGCCTTTATCACAATTTATATCTACACTACTTTGTTGTTGTGCTATCTATTATATTGTTTTTCATACTAATCCTCAACCATAGTATTGATCGCAAACTGAATTTGTAGGTTTAATACATTAAAAACATATAAGTTTTGCTTAAGATTTTCATATTTATGCAAATCATACGCATAAACAATGATTTCTACTCTAAATTCAATTCTGAGTCAAAACTTCCTTTCATATTATTTTTACCAAAAAAATGAAATACAATAAACAGAAATTGTTTTCGCTCCAAGACTTCAATCAAGAAATACATATATTATATTTAAATGTTTAGTTCACATTTGACTTCAAATATATGTTTATTTGAAAGGAATCGCAATTTTTATTACTTTGACGTGAGTCTCATAAGTTTAATAATTAGACTGAAATCATTAGAATTGACTCTATGACTGAATGCATTAGTCTAATGGTTATCTCTTGCAGTTAATATTATCTAAATTACTCATTTTGTCCTTTATTGTCTCTGTCAAAGATTAATTATAGTGAGACAAGTGTCACAATATCAAAGTTATTCTATTTAGAAAAATAGTGAAGTAGTGATATAGTGATATACCCTTCTAATTAAATAACGTTTGCATGCATTTCGTGAATCTAACAGATATCTCACTCTTCAGTATAGCATAGCCGTTGTCTCTGTTATGTGTTTGTTATCGCTAAACATAATGTTAATATGATTTGAGTTACCTGAGAAGCGATGCCAACCTTTTGTCACTCTCTTAAATCTTGAGGGAAACGCTTCACGTCTTGAGATAATGTCTTCTGCAATTGATGAGACAGAAAAGAAAATTGTTATATTAGTAGTACTCGTCAACACATCGCTCATCAACTATTTCATTCTCTACATACTATTGTCTGAACACTTCTATTATCTTTTACATTAGTGTCAAAGAGAGAGAGAGAGAACACCGAGAGAGAGAGAGAGCAGAGAGAGCAGAGAGCAGAGAGCAGAGAGCAGAGAGCAGAGAGCAGAGAGCAGAGAGAGAGAGAGAGAGAGAGAGAGAGAGAGAGAGAGCAGAGAGCAGAGAGCAGAGAGCAGAGAGAGAGAGAGAGAGAGAGAATGTCAGGCATACTGAAAAGCACGTAAACTGACACTAATTTGGGTGATGAGCAGATTTTTTAAGCTCAAGCCTGTATCGCATGAAACACTGAATGCATGGTTGAACTAATCAGGCTTATTATCTACTAGTTTTAGTTCTCATTCAAAATATAATGTTATGACTCACTGATTGATTTTGATATTACTCTCAATATATGCTCAAATCTTGAACTGTTTGATTATTGTTAAAGCCTTTAATGCTATAATCAATTCATATATTGTATCATGAATTTACACCAACTCTTAAGCTTATTGTGCTTCAGTTGATTGGCTTTACTATTATTCACAAATCAATTAAACTTAATTTTTTCGGAGATAATACAATTGAATACTAGTTTTATTTAAGTCACCCTTTTTCATATAGAACGAACTCAAATTAATTTCAAATACATTTTTGTGCTCAGTATTATTTCGCTAGAATTGCTTAACACACAAAAAGTGAGCGCACAATGAAGTTATTGACCTCTTTTTTTGTTCTCGTAGGCAAACGTTTGATACTTTTTCGCACTTTTGCATTCATAATGAGATTTTGATTTAGGGTTAGCTTTCTTTTTATGCCGAACAGTGACGGAAAGTGCCGAACGCACTGATGGATGAAATTTTTCACATATCCATTGGGATCACTATTTTAGGCTCGAATTAAAAAAGTCTATTCAACTTATGATGAATTTAATAATAGGTTTTCTGCACTTTATTCGTAATTATGAATATAAATTATTTGACTTTAATTTTTTGAAATATTAGTAATAAACTTAGCTCTAGTGGTTTTGACTTGTTGTGAAAGTTTCTATTCTTCAATTAGTGCTTTAGAGAATTCTGAATTCACGGTCAAGTATTTATATTTAAGGATTCAGTTAACGTTACGAGACTTGTATTAGTCTTACTATTGTTTACTTATTGAAGGGCTGCCCACGAATATCAATGGTTATATCAATAGAGAAAGTAAAGCATCGAATCAACCCAAACGACACACACATCTGTGCATAACGTACATAAGAGTTCAGTTTTTCTGAAACGTTTGGCGAGTCTTGAATTTAAGCGAAAGTTTGTTATACTTTACATCGATATTGTGCTCCCTTTTCGTACATGAATGCAATCAGTTTAGTGTTTGGATTTGATTGTCAACAAAGAAAAAAATTTAGTTTAGTTTTGGATGTGGGAAATGCTTCAATACTCAAACTATTCAGGAAAGGCGGAGACGAGCCTTACGAAAGTAATTTCCGTCTCAGGCCTTAAGTCCCATTTATCACATGCATTGAGATTCTTGTGGCTCATGATTATTGTGAAAAGAGAAAACGTGCATACATTGAGATGCGTAAACCCTAGTTTTGGCTTTATATTTGCTCACACTATGCATACTGAAAGTTAACTCTATTTTAGATGAATTGCTTTCTCTCAGATTTAAATCTCACAATAAAGTGATGGTTATTTCATCAAAAGTTAAACTACTGTATTGTAAACAGTAAACATTGAATGACCGCCAGTTATGCACTGCAACGCCAGTCACATGCCTTCTTGTTATCTCAAGAATTTTTTCTTTTTGGTTTTTTATGTCGTCGGTGCTATCAATACACTATGATCTACACATGTATGAATCCAAGACACGTTTATATCGAGCCATAAGCTATAAGCTCATGATAAATGTGGCGTCAGCTTTATCTCGTTTGATGTGCTCTCAAATCATTCCTATTTTCTTATTACTGCTAACTATACAACTGCTTCACAGCGTCAACATTTCTTTTGCCAATATTTAATGGCCAAAAGTTAAATTTGACACTTTCTCTATTTGTAGTTCTAAACTGTTAATCTTGCATAAAAAAGTTGTCATATTCTCTCCAAACACACCTTTCAATAATAAAACATTAGGGGGTTTCAAACCTTTACACTTTCAATGAATTTGAATTTTATGAAAAAGTTGTGCCGCCCCTGCAATGTCTCTCTTTTGCAATATTTTTCGTTATACACCACTTCCCCTTAACATTTCCCCCACAAAACTACTCTGCTTTGTATAAGAATTTCGTTCAATTCATTTTCTGATTGTAAATCAATGAAAATCTAACCACACATTTGTGTGTTGTAAAAAATTTCTTGTTATGGTTTTTGCTCCCATTTATGTATTCGAGTCTTAACACACCACGCATTTTCACGGGTCATTTGTTTACTAAAACTAAGAGCTACTTTTCGTCCCTTAAAATATTAAGTTAAATGAAAAGTATATAAATCATTCCATACAAGCTATTTATTCAATTATGTCAAAGTGAATTGAATTACTGTTGATGTCAACACAACATTTGAGAAAAAATATCAAAATCAAAAAAATAAATTCAATGATTAGGGAATTTTATGATGTTCTGTATTCAAGAATAATACTGTATTGAAATTGACACCTCGAGTCAAAAAGAAATTCATTTGAAAAGTTTCATTCATCTGAATAGTAGAAAGAATTTCTAATTCAAACTAATGACTTCGCATAACAATAAATAATTTATCTGTGAATATCCCACCTATACATACAATTGTAAATTTTCTTTAGCAATAATTGGAAAAGTTTTGGAAACTTTATTGAAAAAAAAGTTTACTCTAATGTAAAGCGAGGCTTTAGGTATAGTCTATGGTTAGCTTGAAATCTCTTTTTTTAGTGTTTCGCTTAATTTCCTTCAAGTTTGTAATTCGAAACATTTACAATAGATTTTGTGCACAAAGTCGACGCAATTCTTTGAAATTATGTTACTTTCGATTTTTTATGCACTGAAGTAACTGTAGCTTTGATGATGTTTTATTATTAGCAAAGAGTAGAAAAGGCAAGACTGGGGAGAGAGACGAGAGTGACTGCGAGCATGAGTTCTTCTCGCAAATTACATGCCATGTGAAACCCTGCCCTAACACTAGTGAGTCTTTCATTGAAATCAATAAGATATAAGGACAATACTCGCACTAATGCTAACATACATAAGCGTGCCTTCACTTTCAAAACTAGTATAAAGCTTTAATACGAGTTTCCGGTTACAGAACTTAATTTCAATGCATTCGAAGCTATTTATATGCATTCGAATGAACCTAAACTTTAACACTGAATACGAAATTCCAAATTACTGGGTATTACCTATGTATGCATTTAGTTATTAGGGAGCAGAAGCTTTTATAATGAATCGCTAGTCTCACTGTTTTTGGTGGCGTTTGAAATGCTAACTCATTGAAAAGTCCCCCAATGCGTTCATCTTTATCTCTTCTCCGCTTGAAATGCGGTCCAATTTTCGTCTCAAATTTTAATTTGTGGTGAATATTTGTACAAAACATCAGAGTCTTGTTAGCAGAAAATGTTCAAATAAAGTGCAACTCATACATCATGTCGAGTATTTGTTGGGCACATTTTTAGGCTTTCACTTCTTGTGAGCCATTGCTTAATAAAATATTAACATTATATTAGTGTTTCCAACAATAAAAGCGGGACACAATTCGCTTTGTATTTCAATACTTGCCAAAATTGGTTACACTCTTTTTGAAACCTGATTATAACAATAATTCACTTTTTAATGAATGACATATTTTCCGTTTCGCAATGACTGCCAAAATTTAGTTTTACATATCTTTTTCTCCGAATATTTGTGTGTTTCTGAAACTTAATACAGTATCAAATGTACACGTTTATATGTATTACACATGTTTAATTTATAAGACTCATGGGATGCAAGAATACAATACTAAGACATAATTTACGAGTTAGTACTCAACTTAGTTTATATAAAAAAAAAGTAACTCATTATTAGTTTGTGAACTAACTTAAGAACTCAACTCTCAAAAAGTTGGCTGATTTAATAGGAAATTGAATTATAATATAAGCCAACTATATCTCTATGCCTAACAGACTATCTCTAACATATTGCTCGATCTCTAACTGTTCTAAAGATTAATAATGCACTTAATCTGAAGAACGGATCTCATTTACTGCAAGAAAATGTATAATTGGCAGCGTTTGTCTTTCTCTTACAAAGAAAAATGGCAGTGGAGATGGCTTTGCATTTAGTTGTGTATTCATTTCATATCTGTAATTCAGTGATGCGGACCACAACCAATTTAACGCTTCCTTGAATTCCTGCTCTAAGTCTTCTTTGCCACCAACTGAGACACACTGAGACGCCTTCAAGGCTTTTCATGGCTGCTGTGATCACAATCCCAAAGCATCGCAAACTTATAAGCAATCCTTATATATTTTGATGCATAATAACTAAACTCCCTTCACATCTGAAATGCTAATCAGTATGAATTCTGGGAGAATAGATATTACACTTCCTTCGCTTTTCGCATCCGTTATCCATTTAATCCGTTTGCACGCGATTTATGGCATAGAATCAAATAAAGTGAGTATTACTTAAGCCTAACTCTACTGTATTTTTTAAAAATAACGGCAAACGTTTAAAAGAGAAATAAGTTGAACAAATAGTATTTCATTATTCAAGAGTTTTGGACAATTGTTAGGCGAAGTATTAGTTTAAGTGCTTTATCTATGAGATTAATGATTAGCTCTTTAACGTACGAAGTATTACATTATATTCATTTAGCATCTTCAGTCATATAAAACGTTTATTCATGTTATTACTTAAAGTACTCTTTATTTTTTGTTTAGATGAGCCCTCATTTGACTTTCTTAAAGATCATATAATAGTAGTGCCGAATGTGCGCGCCTTTTTTCCTTTAATGCTCACTGTGTTTGACTTACTGTTGTTCAGCAGAGCTGCCACTCTTTTTGACTCAATCGATGCATAATTCATGCTCTTCTGTGAGTTGGGTTCACCGTATGAGACAGAGCATAAGAATTGGTTACCCATTAACCTTTGAATGACTGCTTCAATGAAACTTAGTTACGATAAGTCACTAAAGAAAATGCTTAATTCGGAAAATATCTGACTTAAGTGTATGTGTGCGCACCACAAAACCAATTTCAAATGCAAACACTATGAAAAATGAGTGAAAAGAAATCGATTCATTTTACTCTTTTCTCTTTTTTGTTAAAGAATAGTTTACTGCAAAACATTCTATTATATTCTTTAAGATGAGTGCAAATTTTGCTATTTTCCATCTTTTTCTGTAATGGTATTCCATTGAAATTGTTTGCTTTTTTACATATTATGGTAGACCCAGGATTTTCCGCAATTTTCCGAAGAATCTTCAGTAAAAGCAAACAAATCAATTTACGTTATTTTGAATTCTTAAAGAATTGGTCTGACGTTTCTTGAATTCTTGGCATTTTTCTGATCAAATCAATTTCTAGTCTTTTATTGGTTAAAAATTCTCGTCTTAATTACCGTAATATTGGGTCTTTTGAAAAACTTATTATAACAACACTAATAACATGAAAACCTATTGACATAAATACGTTTTGAACCCAAAATTTATGTAATTGATTGAAAAATAAATAACACTTAAGTGAAACATATTATACATGGAGTAATTTAATTTGAACATTTGTACGCATCAAATTTAATGACTTAACTACTCATAGTTTCCGATTTTTAATAATATTTGCATTATTAGACTCCGAAAAATGCTATGAAAAGTTTGATTATAACATTGAATGAACTTTAGTGTACAATAACTTATATGATACTCATTTCTCATAAGCATATACTGTATGAAAGTTATGTAAAAGTTATATATATATGTTCAAATTTTCCCCCATAAGGGCAATGAGGGTGTGTAACGTAACATTTTCTCTGCCTCTATGCCTTCTGGTAGGGTTTTCTGCATTACTGAATATATACCTTATATACTAAACCATAGTATATATAGTGTTCCCGCATTTATATGAGAGAGAATAGAGCAGAGAATCGATTTTTGTCACTGACAACCAAATGAAAACTGTTTTTGACTTTGAGTTGAGTTACTTCACTCTTATTCATATTTTTACCTGCTTTTTATGAAAAGACATGTATATGAATAGACGTTTCCTGCCATTCCCTCATATATTATTGAAAGCCTAAGTACACACTCATTTGTTTATCATAATATTACTTCTTATACTTCAAAAATTTGAATAGAAATTTATTCTAATTAATTTGCATCATAAGAGCACGATTACAATTGTATAAAAACAAAATAAAGTATTTACCTTATAATTTCCAGATTTACACTCAATTGTATCATAACAAATACTAGTAAATAAAATTCATTTAAAGTTTGCAGTAATATGAAATGGATGTCAAATATTTTGATAGTTTAATTTCGAGTGATTCATGACATTAAAGAATAAGTAATCAAATTTTTTTGCATAACATATAACAACAATAAAGGATAGATAATAATAAAACAAGATTAAATCAAGTTTTAAGAGCAGATAATTTGTGTTTCAAAGAGTTCCTTTAATTCATTCTCTCTTTGATATTGAATTATTTCTGCTGAAGTCGTAAGCTCTCAGAATATAATATTTCATTTTATTATAGAGTTTTCACTAAGAAAATGAGTTCATCAAACTATTCATTTAATATAGATGTTTATCATTTTGACAATTTCTAAAAAGTCATAATTTGTTTCCTTCTTAAAGGAGGAGGAAAAATAGCTGTTCAATCATTTTTTAGCTGTAAAATAGCTCTTAAATTACAAATTATTTCAATACTTTGCTTAATCCATATTCATATTTCGTAATTCTATTCCTAATTAACAAAATTCGGTGAACCGAAAGGAAATGTGAATTACGCTAAATTTAAATAAAGCCTCCACGGAATATCATGAGTCCGGTTTTATAATACTTGTACATGTATAAAATTACCTCAAATTGAAAAATAATAAACAGAATGTTTAGACAGAATGCAAACAAATGAATAGGTTTTTGTTCGATGGCTTTTGTTTTCAAAACGAGTATAGTTTGAATTTTCAATAAACTTTGGGAGAGAGAGAGAGAGAGAGAGAGAGAGAGAGAGAGAGAGAGAGAGAGAGAGAGAGAGAGAGAGAGAGCAAAATTTTCTAACAGAATAATTGCTGAGAGTGCACAAAACTTTGCTCTTACGTTAAGTTATACAACCCAACAATACATGGCATTATAGAAAGCTTTCTCATATGTACACAAAAGGAGAGGTTTTTCAGCATATTTTGTAATGCAATTCAATGATATATTCCATTCGCTCCTCTAATATCAAAAGCTGCCTTTAGTGCATATAATTAAAACAGAGCTTTCACTAATGAGAGCCGAGAGCATTGAATTATGTCATGTCTGCATCGCTAGAGTTACCTTTTGCAGGAAATATGAGTATCATATCATCATTGAATGAGAAGCAAAGCTATACCTTCTCTAATAGAATAGAATGAACACATGTTGTCTTAGTTCCAGTGCATCACAAATTTACAAAAGAAAATGAGATGAGAATTTTCTCTTGAGATTCATTTAAAGAGAAGCAGCAGAAGAGAACTTGAGAAGTGCTACATATACTTGACTTATATTATATCTTAATCCTACAAAAAGTGTCACTCTATTACACTTGTTATAGTAATGCCTTTTTTAAAAGTTTGAATAATAATGCAGAATAAAAAATTTTTTTACTCTTTTCACTTCAAATGCTAATAACTATGAATATAGAATCGAAAAAATGACACAATATGTTAGTTTAATGGATGAGGATTTGTTTATGGTATGGAATCTTTTTCAAAGCCTTTGAGATATATTTAGTTGTTTTCGTTGGCTCAAAAGGGTTTGTGTTTGAAGTTAATTATAGTCTGTATTCCAAAAACTGTTTTGTCCATAATTAAGTTGTTTAAAAATTTCGTAATTTTATTATAACAACATATTTCTTATCTCATTTTATGTTTCTTTTCAAGATTGAGCTGTGTTTTACATTGAATTTTTGTTATTCATATGGAAATAACATACATTAGCCGTATTGTCATATCATATTACTCAAGAATTTATTGAGTTTCTTCTATCGAATAAGTGTATTTCGTTGATATGTATGCCCTTAAAATAAAAACTAGTGAGTAGTGGTATTTCTACCTTTTTTCTGCAACGATTCTCTTTTTAAGCAAATTTGTTTCATTTCATCATATTATAAGCATAGGGAATGAGGGTATAGTAATATGATTGTGTATTACTTATTCTCTTTCTTTGTATTTAACATAACATAGCTTCACATTCTAGTATCGATTTCAACAATAGAAAGGAAACGTTCATTTCTGATGGTTTCCTTTTGCACGCAAAAATCGCATATCGAAAAGATATGTGTCTAGTTTTCCTCCAAAAAAATCATTAGGGCGTCATCTCTTAGCTTTGCATATGTTGCCACTGAAACCCGCTGACTATACAATGCAAAACTTCTTATTTATATATTTTTGGTTGTATGGCTTAACGACTTTCAAAGAAATGCTTGGAAACGGATCGAAACATTTTTTATTTTTATTTGATTTCATAAGTCTCGACAAAGTTTGCATTTTGTAGAACCCACTTATTTATTGGGATTGACTTTGAAATATTTCATGTGTTACTTTTTGCAAAGTTAGTAACTTATAGAATACTATCTCAGTTAATATGATTTTCTTTTGCTGCCACACATGTTCGGTAAGGAAAATATTAGAGCTAAAGTATGTTCGTGAGAGATAAGACTTTAGTTTAGTAGGTATTCTAGGGCTCTGGCATTCTTTTTACAGTAGTCAATGCACATTACTTTATTCAGCTTTATTTTCTTTCACAACATTGTAATAATTTTATTGAAAGTATAATACAATATGATTAAAAAAGAATGCGTTCTTCTGTTTTCCATTGGAACAAATGGCAAAACAAGACTAACTTAGCTCTCAGTAATACTCAATGAAACGAAAATTGCATTTTAAATAACTCTATATGAAAACAAAAGTCAGAATATAAGTCTTGTATTCTATAAATAAATAAAAATATTAAGTATTGTTATCGTATTGAAACTGAATTTATTACTACTCATAGTATAAAAAGTTGATACAGTATTACAAATACAATGCAAATGAGATTTTTCCTTAAATATTTGCCTTTTTTAGTTGATATACAAAAATTACTGCTTCATAACAGTATATTATTTTTGATGATCTGCATTCACACACTTATTATGTCTACAATTTAATAACTCATAACTTGCATAAAAATATAAGCAGTTCTGTTGCCAGCGATTACTATTCGCACAAATGTTGCCATTGAAAAGTTCCCTTTTGTTTTGGCTCTTGTAGTGTTACTATTGATCTTTGCCTGCCATTGATTGGAAAGACTCCTCATTTTTACATAACACTCTAGCAGTTCTACGTGAGCCCAAACTCCCACATGTCTGCTTCTATCATGTCTAACTTTATCTCTTTAGTTTCTGATATTTATTACATCATACAAGTATTGCACTGCATATTAGGTATGATTCTAGTCGATTGGGTTGTGAACATTCGTTTTACCATAAAATGCTTGTATAAAGTATTTCAAATTTTATATTATATTTTTTCTTTTACTTCATTAAAATATATGTAAGAATTTTTTTTATGTCTAACAATTGCAAAAATCGATAGGGCTTTAAAATATTAATGTTGAGCTCATTATATCAGCAAAATTTTTAAATAAAATGAATTAAATAGGATTTCGTTAGTTAACTAACATTTTTATCCTATTACTCCATTATCTTTATTAAAATTTCTGATTTTTTCAATTTATATAACGAATAGTTTAAAGATATTGAAGAATTAATTATCATATTTCACTATTCATTTGATATGTAGAGAGTATAATATCTAGAGATTAGTTTTCCAACTCGTGGCATGAAATTAAATGCATGTAATATTGTTTTTCTACATTACACTCTCATCTCTTATTCTGCCGACTCATTTGATGCCAGTATTATGAATAATGCCATTTAGAGATGCCTCACAACTGCTGCTTTTCATTTTGATTAAGACTTGTATGCATTTCTTGCGTTCCAGTGGAGTCGGAAGGAGCAGAAATGCGTGCGGCTCTAACTTTTTACCGAAGTCATCCCCTCCTCAGTCTTTGATGAAATGAAATGACCATAAAAGCAAAAATGCAATGTCTAAACCTTGATGTCTTGCACCGACATAGTGGTCCTTTTTTCCTTCTCGGATGTCATTTATATCAACCTCATGGGAATAACATTGGCTTTCATAATAAAAACATCAATGAGATTATTTTTTGAGTGGATATTTTTGGATTTTTCCTCGAGGAACAAACATGAAAAAATCAATTTACTAGCTTTACAAATCTTTGCATAGTAGACAATTGGGTAAATCTGTATCATGGCATACAAAAATACTTCAACTGTACAGTCGAACCTATTTAAGCGTGATTTTAAAATTATTTTCTTTCAGTCGAGAGTTTCATTTATCAATAATATTTTGTTTGGAATGTGAAGGAGAGTTTTTTTCTTTACTTCTACTAGTTTTGGTTACATAATTGTTTCTGCCCTTCTGTTTGAATCTTTGATTCTGGTTCCTAAATAACTGCAACTACAAGGCGACCAGTGTTCGACAAACAGAGATTTTTATTTGAACTCAACAGCCATTTCGTGTTCTTTGATCTATAAAAAAATGCAGAGCGGGAACAAGTTTAGGCACGCCAACCATTACAATAATTTGGTTGGCTTGACTGACTTTCATGTCTTTATTTTTATAAAAGGAGATCTAACTATTTTCTTCTATAGTTTCCGATAAAGTTACGACATTGCTATTGCATTCGGGACAATAGTTAGCAAAAATCTTCCAGAATATGGCTATTGCAGTATAAATACATATAACATAGAAATAGTAAATCCGTTATTCGGACCATTTGACTCACTAAAGAGCTAACATTGAAGAAAGCAGTAAATTCGCTTTCAAGTTTCAATCAGTTTCGCTACCAATATATTTCTTAGGGCTATCTCGAGCTTCTGCTTGATTTATCACATAAGCAAAAAGATTAAATGCATTCTCGACCCAAAATATCCTTTTGTATGCCAACTAAAACACCTCAACATTTGTGTAGTCAGAACTAAATTTTATTCTGATATCAATTTTTGCAATAAAAAGTTTGAAGATTAGAAACTTTGTACAGATAAGACAAAACAATAATAACCATTTGTATCATTAAAATTGACGATAATTACCATATTATATGAGAAAAAAGATATTATATTCATTTGAGTTTACGAGAAGTACGTAATTACTTTGGCTCTAATCTAATTGAGCTTTTTAGTCCATTAAGAAAAAAAATTTGCGATCGACATGTGCGTCATGTAAGAAAGTGGCATTGCATGAGCTGAAACAGGCTTTCGCTTTGAGTGCATCGGAAAAGTAATATTTACAAAATAAAAACTTATTTGATCCTTACCTGTAAAATATCTGACATGTAAAGTAAATATAACATACGAGTTGAACCACTTTTTGAACTGATATTAAACTGAGAGCTTAAGGTTCTAAATCTTTTCAAGTTTAAAAAAGTTATATATAAGTTAAATATAACTTATATGCAATCCAAAGAAATTCATACAAAAGAATCCTGTTTTAGCATTTAATATCATCCCAAGAAAAACGAATGAAAATTCAAATTTTGCTTGAAATTAAAATTCTTTAGTCATGAATTGAAAGCTTTTGAATTTATAGTCAACAGTCGAATACACAGTATTGCATACGATTTTTGAAGAATGACGAACCGCTGGAAACTAACTATTTTCCGTTTATTTTCGAGAAAAATGTTGAACAATGAGGAAAGATAGAGCTCTCACACACAGACATGTACTGTAAATACTGAACCGTATGGTAAGCAAATGAATCGAGCTTTTGCTATGAATCTCAGGTCAAATGCGCGAAGAGAGTTGCCATAGAGATCGAGTTTAATAAATACTCGCATCGAACAATTTTTTCCTTTTTTCATTCCTAAGAATTGATATGATATGTTAAAACAGTTATGTTATACTCTAATAACTTATTAATTTGAGGAAAAAAATAATTTAAGCATCTCTTTCTCATCAAAATAAATTTACGCTTTCATCCAGAATTCCTCAACTTTTATTGTTAGCTATTTTTTGAGGAGAATATTAATAAAAGTAAGAGTAGGAAAATTGTAGCACAAAAAATGACTGTAAACCACAATTTGCCCGCATTAAGAATTAGACACGTTATCGAAGTGACTATAGAGATATTTTTGCCTTATCCTTACGGGGTTTATGTCGGCACACTTGAAAGAGATTACAGAAGGAATACTTCTATTCTTGTTAGATATGCTTTCTCTCTCTTTTCGGTTTTATTCCAAATTTTTCTTTAGTTAATCATTTTTTTTGTATTAATTTGAAATTAGCGTTTTATGTGAAGTCAACCAATTTAATAAATGTGTTTCATAACTAAAAGCTAAAAAAGTTAAAGTCGATTACGAGATTTGCTTGAATTTTATAACCATATTTAATCAAATAAAGTACTTATATATAAAAACATAGCAAAAACTGAGTTTGAGTCGAACACTATTAAATAAATCCGTTTTATAAGTCTTATAGATGACTGAATTTCGAGCATAAAATCGATTTATTACATCATTTTAAACAGACATAAATCAATTCGTAGTAATGAAGAATAATATAATTTTCGAATAAGTTATAACTTTCGCATATTCTAATGAAATATTTATTTAAGATATACTTTTCCAAAGTTGTGTTGCTTCCAAAAAAATTATTAAGTTTTATTAATCATAAAACATTGTGATAAAAACTAATGATTATCTATAGCATCATATAATATCATATAAAAGCTCACATTAATGTTAATAATTATGTTATTAAAATTCTACTAAACTCATAGGTTTTTTCCAGATTTCTGACATTTGTTGATTAGATTAGTTGCGTATAATTAGTTTAAATAAGTTTTCATAAACTTATAACAAGTGTAATTTTGGAATCAACAAATATATGGCTGTTCAGCAAAGACTCATTTTAAGCTTATATTTATAATCACTACTTAACCCTCAAATATTCAATAAACTTTTGAAACTCAAAATCAGTCCTCAAAATTTTTTTCATTAGATTTGTATAAATGTAAAGCAATTACAAATTTTATATAAAGGTGTACAAAGTTATGAAGAGGGGGACCATCTCTGTCGGAACGCCATAGAGAACCCCGGAATTGAATTCCTGTCTCTCGGAATTGATGTTTTCGGGAGAAGAGAGTCTTCTTGATTGATCAAAACATTTGAGTATTAGATAATTTGAGAATTTAATTTGAAATAGAATTTGAGTGAAGTGTAGTGTAAGTTTATTCTTAAAATTATGTATATTTTCTTTCTTGGAAAATGTAAAATATTCTAGAGAATTTTATATGATTAATATTTTTTATACATATTCATGCTAAAGTTAACTACATTTCACTAACTCTTCCATCAAAATTTTTTGCATCGGGCGGTCACCTCAAGTTGACTGATAAGCTTGAAATTTGAAGAGAAGAACTCTTTAAGTTGAAATGGATTTTGATTTTTGATTTTGATTAATGAATATTATGTTCTTATTTATTGTGTCCAGTATTTGTAATTTGATTGTACTTGAAACTGAAAGATCCCAATGTAATGTAATGTTATGTCATTGAATCATTGATTCAGCTATTTTAGGCTTTCGGTCATAAATAAAGATTTGATTTGATTTTTGTATCATTAATGGGCGATTTCTCTTACAAATGATTTATGTTAGATTATTAATTCTTGGAGACTCAAAAGCAGAAGATTCAATGTTTATCATTTAAAGTCGTTTCGTTTCACTTTAATTCCATGAATTAAAGACATTAGACTTATAATTTACTGACATTATAGCTCATTAAAGTAATAAAATAGCTCTATTAGTATTCAAAGCATTAGCTTGAAAAAGAACTCATAGCAGAACACATTTAAATTTATTACTCAAATGAACATTATTATTTAGCCTTATCTCAAGAAATTTATTCATTTTTTGTTTGTATAATAAATTTAAATTCAATTTAAGACTCCAAATTTTGCTAATTAAAAATGTAAACTCAATTAGCCAACAAAACCTATAAAATTCAATTTGAAATTTTTTCGTAACTGCCGTATGAAGTTTTTATTTGAATTTAGTTAAGTTAAAACTTAAAGTTCATACTAAAAGTTAGCAAATTTTGTACTGAACTTAAAACTTTGCGCTAAACATTAACACAAAAGGCATTAAATCTGTTGGACTGAAAACCACTTAAGCCAGAAATACTTTACATCTCAGATTGTAAACTGAGAACACCGTATAAAAGTAAACACTTTTTTTAGAGTACTTCAATTTGAAGCCGAGCGCGTTCGTTGACTGATATATTAAGTTTACATGAGCCTCGAATTTAACGTGAGTTTCGTGCCATGCATTCTAACGCTCTGACTTATGAAGACTAAAATGCATGACTTGAATCCTTCTCTCAGTTTGAAAATAACTTTTCACAATATAACTATAATAACTAGCTATTATTGCTATGTTTTTCTCATAAATTTCTGTCTTCAAAGATAATATTTTCTCCCTTTTTCTATCATAGAATATGGATTACGTTAATAATTCATCATATATTTTTTTAATTAATTTTCAGCTGTATCTCTCATCAAAAGAGTGCTATTTTTTCCTAAACTAATTTAATTTGAGAAAAGAGTGAAATTTATGCGTCGAAATAGTTATGGAATGTGTTGTTTCATTATTAGAAGTCATAAATATTCAACAATTGAGAGAAAGAATACGGATATAATACAAAACAGCCTCTAGTGGTAGCATAAAAAGAGAAGCTGTACTGAAACAGAGTTTAAGTTGTATTTACTTACATTAGATAACTATATATCTCTTTTTATCTATAATAGTATGAGTTGCACTTTCGCTAATTAAGGAAATGGTCTGAAATAATGATATCATCTCTAACACATTGCCTTCTATTATAAGACTTTCTCATTAGACACTAAAACATAAAAAATTCTGTGTTGTGAGAAGTATTATATATTATTCATGATTCAAATATCAACAATCATGGATACTAGCAATCGCTATATAAAATCTTTTTTAAAATTTAATCACTCTATACATGAAAAGCAAATACAGTAATTATCGCGAATTAAACATTTTGAGAGTTGTTTAGAACTAATCTCTAAAAAATAAGAAAATAAAAATACTTTTATTATTATTGATTTTGCTTTTACAGGTAAAAGTAAATTGAAAAGCACTGAAAATGACGTGATGTTTGAATGCAAAAGTAATATGAAGTAAATTTTATAATGAAATTGAGATGTAAGAGAAAGAGTAAAATAAGGTTTCTATAAATTAGATTTAAAAATGACAAAAATTAGCGAATATGAATGAGCGAGCTTTTAGGTATTGTAAATTAGAATGTGATTAAATGTGTAAATTACGTGATTGTGATTACTTTTATGCATCGACACACTATCAATAGTCTAATTTGTAGACATTTTAGAAATGAAAAGCAAAAGTTAAAGGAAGCAAAAGTTAAAGAAAGCAAATTGAGATAGTTTTCCAAAATGCAAAAGCAAAAGAAAGTAAAATGACATGTTTGAGAGCAAAACAACACTAAGTTTCAGTGATTCAATCGATAATATAGTCATTTATGTGATCTTTGTTTTATTGGGAAATTTCCTTTCGTTTAGGAAATACTAAACTTAGTAAATATTAATGACTATCAAATCTGAACCAAAACAATAACAGTATTGTTATTCTCTAATTCCTTAAATAGATGTTTACTGTGTGGCGAAGTTTGTGTTAAGCACGCAATTCATTTTTTATTGCTTTAATATTCACATATCTTTAATTCATGTTCCATTTTATTGCCCGTTAAATGACTTTTAATTACAGGATTGCATTTTGGAGTTCGTGAAACTAGATTTTCAGTCATTGAAAGAAAAAGTATCTCATGAATACAGACTATTTTTGTTTTAAATATGAACAAAATGTTATGAATTATAAAGAGTAAGCATTTTTAATTTCCCACTTTTGCTGCATATAAACGGAAACAGGAAAATCAATTAATATATTCTGTGATTGTTTCATACATTTTATTCAATAAAAATAACAAAATTTAATGATAATAAAGTTGAATAATTGAGAAATCCTTAGAAATAATGAATGAATGAATGAATCCTGATTTAAACACTTAAATACTATTTAAAAACTAATCTATTCGTCATTTTCAGGTGAAAAAGGAATTACATTTTCAATAATTATTACGTAAAATTGAAGCTTTTATTGAGGACGGAAATTGTTTGATTACAGAATGAAAATGTAATTTAATTTCTATCATGAATCCTGAAATTCTCATCTCAAAGACATTGAATTTGATTTTTAGTTATTTATAACGACACGTAACTCAACTTTAAGTTATGAAGAATTTTAATGTTTGATTTTTAGAGTCACGTTAACTTTATTTTTAGTGAACTGACTTGAATGCAAAACGATATATTCTTTATATTGACGCGAAACACTTGGTATTTGGTTTATTTCTACGATTGATGGAAAACTAAAAGACATTTTTAGGCCTTCGACGAAAATGCATTTAATGGGGAAAACATAGTAAAAAGTTTGATGTGTTGCTTATTCTATGAGTTCTTTATATGAAAATATAATGATGTGTGAGAACTATGCAGGTGTCCTCTTCAACAACCTCTTTTGCTCTTATGGTTTTGATTGAAAACTCGTGTCCACACCTCAAAAGGCACTAACAGTCGTATGAAAAGCGAATATTACATCATTCACTAGTAATAATACCTTTCAGTGACAAATCTATTTTTTAAAATTGTGACTTTCATAGAAATGATTTGTTTGACCTCTACTCAAGCTTTTCTCTCAACACACTTAAGGGCTTATGCGCTACTTTTTCTCATTTCTAATAAAATGCACTTTCAGGGTATTTAAGCCTAAAGTTTTTAGGTTTATATAACAGTAGTATAGTATAAGTGAATGTGAAAAACATGGATTTAACAGAATGTCATCAACTTCTCTGTTCTGAAAAGAAAAACTACTTTTACTTAATTCCTGTCTATTGCAGTTAACGGACGCGAAGCAACAACTTAAGGAAATCCGTATTATCTTACAATAGCAATACTTCATTCTCTTTTTCTACCTTTTACTCAAACTAAACACAAACTATTTTTTCTGCACTGTTTCATTTGTCATTTCATTATAAAGAGAATATTTTTCGATTTCAAAATCAAATTTTCTCAAATTTCAAGTCTCATATCTCTGAAAATTTTATTTTTAGATTACAATTTTCCATAACAATCACTTTTGTGGTGTTGAGGAATAAATTAGACTAAATTTTACGTGAAAATGTTTTGATTGAATTAAACTAAAAAAACATTTAACACTTATGAGCAATAATAATAATAATGTAACTCTGGAATTAGTGAACATACAAGTAGTGCAAAAATTCAAGTACTCATCATAGCCTTCAAGCTATTCTGTTTAGAATGCAAGGAATAATTGTGAATATGGGATCATTCTGTTTATAAATGGATTAAAAACAATTCTATTTACATTTTAGAATAGCTTTTACTAATAAATAAGTGTTTATAATATTAGCTGCATTTGGATTTTTATTTTTTATAAGTTATGACTCAAACAACTTATGGTATCATTTTGTATGTTTTAATTATTCTTTGGGTTAACATCAGTTAACTTCATTGGGATGAAAATTCCTTTTTATATTTTATTGTAATTCACTACAATTATACGGGTGGGCAGTCATGAAAAGCTGGTATACAAAGCATTTATAGTAAGTTCACAATCTCTTGTTCAGTCGGAATGATTGAGATTTGAATAAATAAGTTCTTTGCCCGTATAGTCAGAGGAAAAATGAAAGATAGAAAGCACTAAATTTCTAGTTTATCGGTTCAACAAGAGAAAAATAAGCGGAAAACTGCACTAAAGAAACAAGACTGACTGACTAAATATTATCTGTGTTTCAAGCTTTCATTTATTTCAAATATTTCTTTCAATTTGAGAATAAATTTTGTTTTAAATTCATTCATATTAAGTAAATTTGGTATTTATTTTAGAGTTTTGAAATTTAGAGTTTCGATGTTTTGCACAGATGTCATGTGTAATATGGTTGTGCTGAATGTTTTTCGTTTTTATTCTCGAATTATATCTACAATAGTAAATACTTTCAGGTGAAAAATGAAATATTGTTGAATAGCAAACATTCTTGAGATATTAAAGTTAGTATATGAAGTCAGTGCTCACTCAGCAATTAATCCTTTGTTCTAATATAATACTAGTCAACACCAATATTTTCAAGTTACGTTTGAGCAGAGATTTTGGCTTTAGTTTGAAAGTAAAGATTATATTGTTGAACATAACGCTCTATCAAATATTTTGTTAGATTGGGTACAGTAAGCGTAAGCTTTAGATTTATTAAAGCATTAAATAACTTACTTGTAACTTCTATTAAATTTACATACAAACTATAGTTGAGTTCTGAAGCATCGATCGCCCATTTGCTCAATTTATTTACTCAATATTTAGTGTGCTTTATGTTATAACAAATATGAAAGGTATGACAGACTCTGGTTGAAAAGTTTCAGGGTTTGTATTTTCATTGGCAACATTAATATAAATTATGGATCAACTTTTCTAGTATTTCTTATCATCAGACTATATCGACTCGGATTCTATTCCAATTTACAACTGACTGTTATATTTCTTGAGAAAAAAGATAAACGCTTTAATAAAATATGATAATATTTTTAGGGAATGTTTTGATAAGTTTGATTTGAGATGTGAGCAAAATAAGCTTTACATCTGATAAATAAATTGACATTATTTGCCAAATTGATGTGCACATAAAATCATAGGAATATTCGTATATTTGGTGTATAAGCTGCTTATGTGTTATTATCATATTTCAATAAAAATCCTTCTTCTATAAAGATATAGAGCACATGATCTCTAAATAAGGGTTATTTTCAAGAAATAAGCATTAAATTTAGAGGTTAATTATATCTTTTTAATAAAACTATATTTTTGCTCATTTATATTATTTTTCAGCTATTTATTCATCAAAATAATCAAATTCAGGCTAAAAAAGAAATTTTTATCCAGTTATCTGAAACAGAAGTAGAAAGTACTCAACTACTGATAGCCTGAGGCTTTTAACGTTGAGAACTTTTAGTGGGCTAAAGAGTAGATGTAGGGTTAATGTAATATGAGATATATTCTAATATTGAACTAGTGTTACTATCAATATAATAAGCTATAGTATTCATGAATGACTCATCTGTGTTATATCACACAGTGGTTTAATAAATTTAATTAGTTTAGAAAGAATAATAACGGATTTCGATTCTCCCTCTAATGCTCTCTGATCTTCTTATCTTTTTATAAGCAGAGTTGTTCTTCCATTTAATATATATATAGTTATATAAGTTTATATATGATATCTTAGCTTTTGTAAGACTTGAGAACATACACACACACAACAAAACACTCATAAAATGATCGAATAAAGATGAATTAGATGATAGTGAAGATTCATAAATTTTCAATAATGATAATGATATGTACAGCTAACCGATCAAAGATATGTATCCATCACTCCGGAAGTGATTCAGATTCATAAGGGTTTCACAACTCATAACCACTTCTCAATGATAATACTAATTACTACTATTCAATGTTATTACTGATTAAAATTTGAATTTGTAAGCTTCCCCTCTTGTTTGGTCTGAGTTTATCACTTGATCTGAAGGGATCTCTGCAATCTTTCATCGGTTAGCTGTACTGTACATGAATATGCAAATATTTATAAGTTTTTGCTTTAATGAGTTATTATTGAATTCTATTTTTAATAGCTTATTATTAATTTGAAAATTCATTTATGCATACAATAGGTTAAAAGCTTCAATTGGATGACACCAAAATTGGTCTCACGGGCTTCTGCTGTGCAAAATGCTTTGCAAAAATGTGGAATAATCTATAAAGATTAGAAATTATTATCCATCATATTAATCATAGCAATTTCAGTTTATTCTTCAAATTAAAATCCATTCCATTAAATAATAATTATTTTTATTATTATCCTTAAGTATTGGATTTTTGTAGTTTAAATAAGAGTCACAACGATTCTAAAAATTTATGTTGAATCAAGAAACTTGTCTTGTATATCGTAATTCTATTACTGAACAAGTTTTAGTTGGAGTAATCCTTTTAATTCAGTCTATGTTTGTTCCTTTGGGAACAGCAAAAAAATGTTAGAATTAGACTTAACTAATGGCCAAACTTAAAGTGCTGAAGAGTAACTGAACAGTTCTAATGTTAGCTCAGCTTATTATTAAATCCAACAAGAGTTGTGTCATGAATTAGACTCTATGTTGAGACCATTATGGACTAATGCTGTCTACATAAAAGTAAAAGTAAAACTAAAACTTAATGCTTTTATCGCTGTTTTAATTAATATCTTCTCCGAATATCTTCAAATAATTAGATCGAAAATTCTCATCACAATTCTGTATATAAAAACAAATGAAAAAAGTTATTCATCTAATTATTCAGAAAATTCATGAATTGCAATGAGTTCCGGATTATAATATTAAGAATATGAAAGAATTCTTTTGTGCTAATTTTATTGATTTTTTAATACGAATATACTTTCAACGTAACAAAAATATTAATTGCATTGATTATTAGAGCATATTATTATTTTTGTCTATAATTAAATGAGAAAATGTATAAATCTCTGATAATTGAGAATAAGGCCTAAAATCTATCTTTTTGATTATCATGAGAGAATTTTTTCATGAATTTCTTTTTTATTGGAAAAATAGTTACCAGAGAAACACTTTCGAAGTGTATAATACATTGGAATCTCAATAATACAATATAATAATTGAAAAAAAAGTAATTTCTCAAATTTTAATTTGAGTTAATTCATAGCAGAAAACAATATTGAACTAAACTTATAAAACTAGTATATATTCATAGAAAAAATAGAAATTTATACAAAAAAAAGTTTTAACAACTGATTGCTTTTTCCTGCTTCAATGCGTTTTCATTCTTTATTTTTGGTTTCTTTTTCAGTTTTAAGCTATATTTCTCTTTTCATTCTTCCTCCCATTCCTGTATCATTCTGTACCAGAAATTTCATCAGAATTGCTAAAGAATTGTACGCTTCAGTCCTTATTATTGATTCTCTTTCAGTTTATGGCTAATGACTTATTCCTAGAATTTGTATAACTAATAAAAACTATCTTCATCTCAATAGAATAGCCAAATTTCTGCCCCTGAAAGATATTTTATTACCTGATATGGCGTATAATAATTGAAAGCAAAATGAGTCTATGCAGAGATCCTTATTTCTATACTTTTTCTAATCTTTAGTGCATTTTTAAACAGATTTGAATATCTCATAGTAATGTTACGCTTGAAATATTACATGAAAAAATGCATTTCACTACTAGTATTACTCGTCTAAACGAATGTATTATACAATACTTATATACTATTCTAACATGTATAGACGCGGTTAACGTTACATTGGCTTAATTTGAATGATCCTACATTTTTTACGCTCCACTGAGATATCATATATAATGAGATGTAATGAAAGCTAAGCTACAAAAATTGCGTTCTCTTTAATCTCTTATATATTGGATATATTGTAAATAAAAGTCTCGATTATTTTTTCTGATGAACTAATTTTTAAATCATTTGTACTTGTATTACAAATAGAGAGTTTTTGTAACTATACATTTTACATGAAACTATTGGCATAATGTTTAATTGAAATTTCTATCATTAGTATAAATAATTCGATTTGCAATGCAGTTCAGATCAATTGAATTAATGATCGTTTCATGCATTTTGATTAACTAATTGGCAAAATATGATTCTAATATTTTTTACTTGTTTTAATACCATTTTATGATTACATATACAATTATATAATGTTTTGTCATTCTAGTACACCACTAACTTAAACTCACGAGCATTGGGAGTAAAAGTGAAAATTTTTCATTTTAAGGAAAAAGCCTTTTACCAAGTTTTTAATTCCGTGTAATTCAAAATACTGTATAAATAAATCATTTAAAGTCTTTATACTGATAATTATATTTTGACATTCAAATAAAAGCCATGAAACCCATTAATTCATTAACGCAAATATTTCATTAGATTAAGTCATCGTCTCTTTTATAAGTGAAACATTTCTAAACACGCATAAGTTGTTCCTTTCTTTGAGTTAGTCTGAGAGTCGCCGAATCACTTAGTGCTCCATAAATTCTACTCAACTAAACCATTCATAAACTCATTCAAAGCTGCACAACTTTTTAGGCTAAAACAGTTCAACAATGCTTTCGGTTTGTATGAGTCCTATCACTTGTAAAGTCATTCAAAATATCAATAAAGTCTAAAATAATTTATTTACAATAGAAAAACATAAAAGTCTGATAATTTCTAAATCAAATCAATAGCTATAAGATTGCAGTACGACTTATAATTAGAATCACAATTAAGAAAAAAGGAGATGAGAAATAAAGATCGATAGAAATAGATTCTATTCCTCATATAATTTATGCAATAAATTGTATTCTTTAAGTATATTTGAATTCAATATAATTAATTGACCGTAAATTCTCAGTTTTATTTGCTTTTATATAATTTTTTATTTTACTGTTGAGTTCTCTGATCTTTATTGCGTGGAAACTCTAATGATCTGTTTTTGCAAATATTCGATCACAAAAGCTCTGGAGAACTGCAAAGATATTTTATTGAAAAGTCACGAAATGTCAATTTAGCCAAAAATTATGGTCATGACACGAATTATAATAAGCGCTAAAATTCCAAATTATAATAAATATAATGGTTTGCGTTTTGCGAAAAGATATAATTTTAAAATCAATAGTTTATGAAAATTATAATTGAAAATAAGTTACAATAATGTACAGGAGGTAACATTGTTCGCGAGGATAGCAACTAGAGTAAAAGATGCGGGATGGATGTATCTAAGGGACCATTGAAATATTTATGCGATACCTATGTAAACACTAATAGCTAATATAATGGTTATGCTATAAAAGAACAACCCCTCAAGCCCAGCAACAGACGCTCCATCACTAGTTTCTAGTTGCTATCCTCGCTTTTAATGTTATCTCCTGTACACTTAAATAATGATATTTGAACTCATTTATGTAATTGAATGGGAAATTATTTGTTATATTTATAATCATTATGAATTATCAAGATGATTATCTAGACATGATCTATAACAATCAAAACGAGATAATGCAAATTGAATAAATTTCGCTAAGAATCTCAAACATTTCAAAACTAGTTGAATATAATATAATCTAAAATTAATATTTCAATTCGTTCGAATATCACAAGAATTTGTATTTAAATTTTAGTTATTGCGGAAGTTCACATAAGGACAAAAGACGAACCCAGTTATGAGGCTATGGAGGGTTATAATAGTTTCCTAGAGATTTTCAAATAATTAAGTTTTCAAGTGTAAAACTGAAAACTCAGAGAAATCAGAGCCCCATCAGACATATTTAGCTTCTGGACCTAAATTTCTGGTTACGGCACTGATAAGGACAGACAGGTTTTTAATAAAATTGTTCGTTCGATATAGAAGTCAATAGTTTACAACCATTACTTAAACCTTATCTTTATCCTCGTTCTTATCTGTATTTCTTTTATACCAAAAAATATAATTTGTTTCAATTATGTGATACCAATAGCAATAAAATAAAACTTCAACTTTGTTTGAGAAGAAATATTATTTTTTATATCAATCAATTCAAGTAAAGTATAAGCTTTTTCGAGATAAATACAAGAATAGAATTTTTTTTTTGAAAGATAACAGCAGTCCCTAAAATGTTCTCTTTATAACTGATAACAATCCTTTTTAACTCAAATCGAATCCGACGCAAGAGAGAGACTAAACATTTGATTCACAAACCTCTCTATAAACTCGCAAAATTGAGATTCTTTTTTGCGCCAAAAGAAGCAAAAGAAAAAAGAGAATATAAGTTTAGAGTTTTGGGATGCAATGACCCGAACGCTACTGAAATGCCTTTTCATTTCTATTAGTAATACTTTAACTCAACATTTTTTTCACTTTCTCTTAGTATTGTTTGAAAGCTATTGCAAAAGACATATAAGTTATATGTATCTAATCAGTGGGCATTGTTAGACTCACTTCTTTGGATCACTTCGAAATGTATAAGCCCTGTTTTGAATCCCCTAAATTACTGACTCTTTTAAATAATTATCCCAAACTTGAAAATAAACCCAAAATGATTCAACTTGAATTCGTGAAATACAATAGGACTGAAGGACTTTTCAGAGAGTAGTTGCAATATATTTAGACACATTTTGAGTTGTTATATTGTTGAATCAGCATTTTTTATTTAATTTAACATAACTTGAACTAATTTATTTTATATAGTTTTAATTATCATACAGTTATGTAAAGAACATAAGCCTCGGCTTAATACTTGACTGTCTAAACAATAAATTGAATTGAATTGAATTTTTTACTGAGGGTTATTCATTACTGAATGAGCGATTTTGACTTAAAATAACTATCAATATATGAAGCACTGCATTCGATATTGTTTTGTTTTGAAACAGAGTATATTCCAGATTACTATTCGCCGAAGAGTTATCCCCATTATCTTTACAAACTCCGAAGATATTGAGATTCCTGATAATCTTGTAAAAGGAGTATCCCAGCACTTCAGAGTAATTATTGCATAACAGTGTTGTCATTGCAAAACAGGTCTATACATTTTAATTTTAGACATGTTGAGTTTAGACTTTATGAATTTCGACATTTTGAGGTGTAGTCTACTTCTTGACATTCTTCAATAGATAGGTTCTTTAGGAGATGATTACTTCCCTTGATTCCAAGCTTGTTGTGTGTGACAGCTGTCACACATACCCCTTTCACATCTCTCCTATACTCATGAGTTAGAGTAAGAAGTATTGCTGATTTCATGCATTGCATATGATAACCATTTTTTGCCATATGACGCTTCAAACTTCATTTCCAAGTTTTGCTACTCTAGATTGATATTTCATAGCAAGATAAATGAGATGCTCATTAGGTATAGCTTTGACACACAACTTCTTGGAGATAAATGAATGCTATTTAATATTTCATTTGTTTTGCTTTATAGCAATCATTTTATTATTTGATTTTTATAATTTATCTTTTTTAGTCAAAAAATTTATATTTAATTGTAGTTATGATTACTATTTAATTCTCAACCAATCAGTTTAAAGAATCGATTCTTAAGAATAGTTCAAATATGTTTTGGGTTCAATTGTGATTTCAATCGAATCCCATTTCTATACCTAATTTGGTTTTACTATTAGTTTAGCTCAAATCAAAACACAAATTTTGTCGTAAACGAACTCAAATTTACAAATAATTTGCGAACCATTTCATTCATTGCATCCAATGATAATACAAAGTCATTATTGAGATTATATATCATCACTTGAAAATCAATCATTTTATTAAAGAAAATGATGTGTTTGTTCCAAAACTCATCCAATTTAAAGGAGATTTAAATATATTTAAGAATCGATTGATTTATATATTTGCGAAAAGATTTAAAAATACATTAAAAATGATATTTAGATTTGTTGGAAATGTGAGTACAGTAACTGTGAAGAACTCAATT
>JAQFZT010000315.1:0-28987 GCA_034696325.1 Camisiidae sp. | reverse complement strand
TCAGAAAGTGCATCAAATTTTTTCAATATTTATAATTTAGAGAAAATTAGTTTCAGATAATCACTGTTTATAATTAAAATACTGATAAATTTCTGAGTTTAATTCTAATGATATTTATTTTTAAAAAATATCACAGGCGACCAAAAATATGATTGTAGAGACGGAACCGACGAATTTAATTGCCGTAATTATAGCTTTTATTACAATAATAAAGATATATTGAAGTTGAGAACATTTTATTAAGTTGCTATACTTTTTGCAGACACTGCCACATGTAAACCAAACAAATTTAAATGTAGAAGTGGTCAATGCATTCCAGAATCTATGCGATGCAATAACAAAAATGATTGTGCAGATAGTTCTGATGAAAATGATTGCGGTAAGCATTTGTTACTTCAATAAAGTTTCCACTTATAGTGCAAATATTATCAATTTAACTAAGCATCAAAATCATGCTCAGCATTAACTTACTTTTCTGATATTTTTTATTTTTATTTATTTGGATGAATTGATGATGTATTCTTACAAACATGATAACATTGGATGCATTTTTGCAAACATTTTATTAATGGCTTTAGAAGAAGAGACTTTTGTAATTTAGCAAAAGTCAAAATTAGGCTATAATTCATAGAAATTGACAGTCAATTTTTCTTATAAAAGAAAACAAACATATGAATGAGTGGATTGCAAATAATCCTATCTTTCATAGCACTGAAACAAGTGAAACGCATTGAAGGTTACGCATTCTCTTTGATTTTGTTTATAATTGCACTGATGATTGAAATGAATATTTTGTGTTATAAAATTTTGATCAATTGAACTTTAAGAAGTAGTATTGACAGAGTATGAGTTAAACTAGAGAAAAACAGGTTAAATGAATTTAGAATTATCTGCAATCCACTCATTCATATAGAAAATTTGATCAATTCCCCCAAACATACAGTATTACAAAAGTTTAACAATAATAGAAATTATAGAATCTCAATAAGGTTAGGAACGCCAGCGAAAGAAGTTTAAAGCTTTATATGCCTAATAAAAATGTTATCGCATTGAAATTTGATTTAATCGGAATTGTTATATAGCTATCGAATGCCATTTGGGACAATTTCGTTGCTCTAATGGACAATGTATTGATGCAAGACTTCGTTGTAATCTGAGATACGATTGTCTTGATTTGACAGATGAAGTTGATTGCAATAGTATGCAAATATGTTAATATGTATATAAAATGGTAGGCCATTATCTAATTTTGTTTACATTAGTCAAATACTGTCACGAAACACAGTTTCAATGTGCTAATGGCGAGTGTATCGACATATCCAAGAAATGCGATAACAAGAAGGATTGTTTGGACGGAAGCGATGAAGCGAACTGTCAAATAGGTACTCATATCACAAGTTATAATCTTTACGATTACTGTTAGCCGGAGTTCACAGAAATAACAAGATATCAACACTTCACTTATTCTAGAACTAAATCTAAGCTCTATCTAAGACTCGAGCCTTTATTATTTCTCAAACAAAAACTTTATATTAAATGCTTTACTGAACATTTACTTTGCTCTTCCCCTAAAAGTAATCGACCGTTTGATTTACTTCGATCTGTAACTAACAAAACTTTCTTTCCTGTCTTGAAAATGCTCTTATATATTAACAATGCGCAGAACTTTGTTCAATACATGAGTTTGAATGTCCAGTCGATGGAAAATGCATATCAGAATCTCTGAGGTTTGTCTCAGAATCTTTTTCAATTGACTCTAATTATGAATCCTTTTGTAAATTAAATTTTAATTCACAATTTTCTTGAAAGATGTGATGGTTATTATGATTGTGTCGACTTTGCTGATGAACAAAGTTGTGGTAAATGCTTACTTGACTCTTGAATGATTTCCTGTTTGCTCTTTTTCTTACTAATAATGCTTTACTCTTTGACTAAAACTAAAATCGAAAAGAGACTCGTTTATGTCGATTATCTCAATTCAGATGTGGAACCGGATTATGTATTGATAGAGCACTTCTTTGTAATGGCATCTCTGACTGCCCCGATCGCTCAGATGAGATGCATTGCTGTAATGATAGATAATTTCTCATTTATTGTTACTCTTAATACTTTCTAAAACTTTAGGGATTTGTCAATCAGGACAATATATATGCGCTAACGGACAATGTGTGGAAATGAGTAAACGATGTGATGGAACTCCTCATTGTAGTGACTATTCTGATGAAATGGATTGTGTGACAAGTGAAATGAATATTCAAGTCTATCCTGAACGTCAAAACATAAGACAAGGTCAGGAAGTGGTGTTTAGGTGTCGAGATGAGAGTGAAAGGAGACTACCGGTTAAATGGTCTCGAAATGACAATAAAGATCTACCGTATGGTTCAACTGACATAAGAGGACGACTTACTATTCCTAATATACAACCAGAACAAAGTGGTGTTTATATATGTGCAGCAGAAGGCACTTCTTTTGGCTCGAGAGGAGCTCAAAAGGCAGCCTTTCTAACCGTCCAACCATGTGAGTCATTAGCTATGCGTCTACTCTACTATACTATTCACTTTTGATTTTCATATTTCAAAGACATTTAATATCCTTTCAAATATTATTTTTAACTAAACTAACAAACAGTGCAGCCAAATGCGAAACTCAATTCTGATTAATACTGCTATTTAACTGCTTCTTCAATTTTCTTTAGTTCAATGTGTGTTCATGTCATTCACTAAGTTATGTATACAATTATACTCAACCATCAAATTCATGAAACATAAAATATCATTTATTTCTACCAAATCATGTTTTCCCCTTAATTTATTTTTCTGATTTTGACAATTAAATCATTAACTATCATTAGGAATACTTTTCATTACAATCATTTCACACAGCTTTTAAAATTTCTCTAATTAGTAACGCATCACTTAATAAGAAAAACATGACACAACTCTATGGTTTTAATTCATTGATTATCATTATTTAAGAGCAGAATATTTTTCCGATTTAAAAATCTTTAGCTCAAAAAAACTGAATCAATCATTTGCTGACTATACCAGTAAAAAATATTTGAAAGCATTAATTTGACTTCAACTGACAAGTTAGACGCGAATGGTTTATGAATTATTCAATGACTTTGAAATAAGTAGCATTACTATTATTACTTATTTTTAATGAAATATACGATAGAATTTTAAGCAGTTTTTTTTATTGACTTGATTACTTGATCCGGATTCTGTCCGTAGACATGAATGCTCATAACTCAAATTTCTTATTGTTAAAATTGACATTATGTTTGTTGTAGTTATAAATAGAAGATGCATCGATGCATTATTGCATAATAACTTGTTAAGTGCCGACTGGAGATAAATTGGCAGTCGCTTTATATGTTTCAAGTTCTTGATTAAATTATTGTCAGGCAATATCGAATCAAGTAACTTAATTCCCAAATATTTCGATTATTTGTAGATGAATTAATCTAAACTAATGATACGAAACTTTTTTAGCACTTTCTTATGAGAACTTGATATACTATCTGCCTCAGAATGACAACACTTTTGAAGGTATTACTATTTTGACACCTATTCTGAATGCCATATCTTATGTTCTTAATATGAAACATTTGAACTTTATTAACATAATTCTGTTATTCTTTGTCATTTTGCTATTCAAATGCTACAATTTTCAAAGTAAGTATTCAGTGCTCAAAACTTATCAGTAATTTAAATGATTAACTACTTTGTGTTTGACAAAATTGACTTATGAATTATACATTTGATTCATTGTCTACTATTTGATAAAAATTAGAAAAATAAAAGCATTTAAATTTTTTTAGATTATCCCATTCAACCGATAACTCCACCGCCTAAACCAACTCTGCCACCCCGTCCTCCAGGAGTTTGCACCAAAAATGAAGCCACATGTCTCAATGGAGAGTGTATTTCGAGAGAATATGTTTGGTATATATCTTAACAACTTGTAGAAAGTCATTAAATCCTAGTCTCCACATCTTTTCTAGTGATGGTGACTTTGATTGCACTGATCGTAGCGATGAATTGAATTGTATTCATTACTGTGAACCCAATCAGTTTCAATGCGATAATAATCGATGTATTCTGAAAATTTGGAGGTAAGTTTTGTCATGTTAGAAAAAACTATTCTTAAAAAGGTGCAAAATTTAGGTGTGATTCTGATAACGATTGTGAAGATAACAGCGATGAAAAGTTTTGTGGTAAGTGATTCCCTCATTCGCTCATTTTCAAGTGGTTCAAAGTCTATTTAGTACTCTATTCTATTAGTAGTTGAGATATTGTATTCACAATATGTCACTGACATGAAAAGTATCTAAAATTGCATTACTTTGGCGGCAAAATGAGAATCAAACTTGTTCTTGTTTTTGTATTTTTTCCTTTTTGTCACGCAGAACCAAACTCTCCGGGATCTCCGTGTCGTTATGATGAATATAAATGTATTTCTGGTGATCAGTGTAAGTAAACTTGTTTAAAGTATTCATCAAATCAATAGGAGCTTAGTTTGAATGTCTAAATGTTTTCCCTCTGATTTGTAATTAATATGACAAACATTTAACAGGTATTCCAAGAAGCTATCAATGCGATGGCGAATTCGATTGTCAGGACAAAACTGATGAGGTTTGAGTTGATTTTGATAATGAATAAGTTTTGATAATATTTAGTAAATTGATTGAATAGATCGGTTGTTCTCCTCCAACTATTGTTACACCACCGCCTGAGACTATATCAGTAACCGAAGGGGAGACAATCTCGATAACATGTCGAGCGGTTGGCACTCCTACACCTCTTATAAGTTGGAGATTAAATTGGAATCATGTTCCACATCCTCCTCGAGTGACAACCACAAGTGTTGATGGTTTCGGAACTGTGACTATTCGTGAAGCAAAAGTTTCAGATCAGGGGGCCTGGAGTTGTGAGGCTATTAATAGCAAAGATTCAGTTTTGGCTTCTCATGACGCCCTTCTCGTTGTTAAGCGTAAGTTTCAATCAAAGAAACCAACTTTGGAAGAACTTCATATGAAATTAGTTAACAAGTTTTGACATGTTTTTTCGTTCGATTGATTTGACTTTTAGCTAAACATGCAGTTTGTTTGCCGCCTTCCTTTAATGATGTCGCTCAAAATCCATCAGAATGTTTCAGATGTTTCTGCTTTGGTGTGTCAGAAACTTGTCACAGCAGTAGTCTTCGTGTAATACCATTTCCGCTTCAGTCCAAATTGAGTGTTATACCTCTTATTAGGGAAACAAATGGAAGCTATACTGATGTGAGCCGTAAATACCCACCGAATCAAAACGCAATCAAATACATTCCTTCTTCATGGGAACACAGTATTGGGTCAGAAGTAGCCGCGGCCTCAACTCCTGATGGAGTTTACTTCTATTGGAATCTTCCGGCAGAGTTTCTCGGGAATAAATTACTGAGTTATGGGGGATATATTCGCTATACTACTCGTTATAGAGAACCATATGCTCCCAAACCACCTAAAATTCCTGATATTATTTTAAGAGGAAACGGAATTAATTTATATCATTACATAAAGACTGGTTATAATCCGAATGCTGACACTCCGGTTAAAGTTCGTTTCTGGGAAGGTGATTGGCATAAGAATGACTTCAATGCCAGAAGTGAAATTCCGCCACTTTTTGATGCCACCACCAGAGAGGACATTATGATAGCTCTACAGAATATCGATTATATTTATATCAAAGCAACATATGATGAACAGCTTCTCGATACCAGTCTTTTGAATTTTGAAATGGACTCTGCAGTGCTCACTAACATGTCATCCACTGAACAAGCAGTCTATGTAGAAAAATGTTTGTGCCCGGACGGATACTTGGGCTCCTCATGTGAAGAATGTGCCCCTGGATATGTCAGGCAATCTATTGGTCGTTACTTAGGACGATGTGTCGTTCCCTCAGTTCCATGTAATTGTAACAGTCATTCAAGTGAATGCGATCAGAGAACAAACTATTGTTATAACTGTCAGCATAACACCGAAGGACCAAATTGCGAACGATGTAAAAGAGGTTATTATGGAGATGCAACACATGGTAGGGATGATAGCTGTAGACCGTGTCCATGTCCTCACATTCAGGCATCGAACCAGTGAGTACTTCAAAATATCTTACATATCTGTTTAAATATTGATATTATCTGTATTTATTGTGTACTTTTCTACTTATGCTTACTTTACTTGAATTGAAGCCTTAATAGCCTGTGGCCCGCAGGCTTTCCTCAAGAATGGTAGGAGTGTAACACTTTAGTAACACTTGACTTCTGTATTTACAGAGAAACTACTATTTGAGCTCTTACTAATCAAATTCAACTTAAGAGCAATCATTTATTTAAATTTTAAATTATAACTTCAAATTTATTTAAGGTTTTCTCCGACTTGTTATTTGGATCCTAATAGCAATGATGTAGTATGTGATGCGTGTCCGATAGGCTTTGAGGTACTTTCGAGAGATTTTTTTCACAGTTTCAAGAATAAATACTTTTTAGGGACGAAGGTGTGAAAGGTGTGCTCCTGGATATGTTGGAAATCCTATCGCTGGGGCTTCATGTGAACCCAGAGGTTACCTTTTATTTTAATTTATTTGATTCAATATATCACAAAAATTACTAAATATGAGATCACTTCAAATATGGTTCAAATTTAAATATTTTAACACTTTTTACTAGTATTCAGGCTTATGATTAAAGCCTATAAACAAAGTTTTTCCTCCTCAACACTAACATAAAAGTGATTGCATTGATAGGTGCGTGTAATGCGGATCAGTTCAGATGCGGAAACGGCACTTGTATTGATATTAGGTTGCGGTGTAACCAAGTTTATGATTGTGTACCCGAAGGCAATGACGAATCTGGTTGTGGTAATTGTCTTTATTCTATTAATGCATTAACTTTTGCTTTTCGAGAGCTTTAGTTTAAATTTACTAACAAATAGCGTGCACTGCAAATAATTTTCGGTGCTTTGATGGCGGGTGTATTGACATTGCTTTGCGATGTGATGGTATCGCGAATTGCTTTGATAATAGTGATGAAGCAAATTGTAATGGTAATAATTGGCAATCAATAATACACAACAACAAATGGACAAAACTTAAAATTATTTTATAGGAATCGAAACACAATGCGATCCGATCGGAAGTTTGACATCCTCTCCGAGTCCCTCAACTCGTTTGTGTCAATGCAAACCATCAGTCACTGGAGCGCGTTGTGACCAATGCAGTGCTAACTCATTCCATTTGAGTGAAGAATCGCCAAATGGTTGTATTGACTGTTTTTGTTTTGGTGTAACGAAAGCGTGCACTTCAAGTAATATGTTTAGAGATCACATAGAATTGACATTTTCTAATAGTCCAAATGGTGTCAAATTAAGCAATTTGGACAAAACTATTATAATTGACAGAAATTTAAGGGTTGACTACAGAAACCGTGAAATAATATACAGAGACTTTGCACTTCAGCCTAAGCTAACCTACTATTGGAATCTTCCGGCAGAATTTTTGGGGAACAAAGTAGGTTCCTATGGAGGAAATCTCAACTATACTATAAGATATGATCGCGGTTTCCTTTCGCGTCCAAATGATGATCCAGATGTTAAGATATCTGGAAATGGAGTCACACTTATATATAAACACAATAAGCCATTTCAAGGCGGAATCGCTAATACCATTTCAATTCCTATTTACGAAAATGTTTGGCTTTTATCTAACGGTCAGCGCGCGAATAGAGAGAAATTAATGATGGCTTTGGCAGATCTTGATTCATTACTTTTAAAGGCAACCCATTCTTCTGATGCAATGTCTGTCAGTTTATTAGAAGCTACTCTTGATATTGCGATCGATCGCTCGGGTGGTGTCGGAGGCTTTATACGCGATGCATCATCTGTCGAGTTGTGTCGGTGTCCGATCGGATATCAAGGATTATCATGTGAACAATGTATTCCTGGCTACACAAGAGCTGCAGTCGGACCTTATCTTGGACTTTGCGAACCATGTTTTTGTAACGGACATTCTAGTGATTGCGATCCTAAAACTGGAATTTGCAGAGTATGTCAAAATTCACACTTATTATTCATTATCTTAGTCTTAAAACGTAAAAATAATTTTAAAATCGAATGCATATCACACAAGTTTATCCCGAAAATTAATTTCAAATTAAAAACTATTTTCCATAGAACTGTCAGCACAACACAAAAGGAGATTTTTGTGAAGAATGTTATCCTGGATTTATGGGAGATGCGAGTCGTGGCACTCCTTATGATTGTAGTCCAGATCAAGGTATAAACTCTCACAAAATGATTTTTTGACTTAAAATTGTAGATGAAAAGCAAACAGTTTTGAATTTTGACTTTTATTTATAGTCTTACTCTAATATACAAATGCAAACTTTGAATTCGAACCCAATATTAATATATTTTGAGAATTATTGACTATTATTTTAGTAGTGACTCCGTGTCAATGCGATCCTCGTGGAAGTACTTCTCGTGAATGTGATTTCAATCAGAACTGTCAGTGTAAGCCTAATGTGAGAGGAATCAATTGTGATCAGTGTTCAGAGGGTTACTTCAACTTAGAAGAAAGGAATCCGAGTGGATGTTCCCAATGTTTCTGTTCTGGTGTGACTCGAAGATGCAGTAGTAGTTCTTACTTTCGCGATCAAATAACAATGCGTTTACAAGAATTGCCAAACCCTTACGGACATAATTTTCAATTGACAAATAGATATAAATCTCGTACATTTTCTGAAGGAATTATTATAAACCCGACACAAAACGAAGTCAGTTTCGCGTCATTCAATAGAGAGTCGGCTAATTCAGAGACACTGTTCTGGGCATTACCTGAAATATTTTTAGGCAATAAGGTATCAAAACGTTTACTAGAAATAAACTATTGATTATTTAGAATATAAAGTAAATGTCTTGAATAGTTAACCTCATATGGCGGGCGTTTGCGATATTCTCAACAATACACTACTAGTGGAAACGGAGAATTGTATTCAGACGCTGATATTGAAATCACAGTAAATTCTATAAACGAATTATAGATTAGATTATAGATAACAAAATTCTAATGCCTTATTAAACTTTATAGGGAAATGGAATTACATTACTTTATGTGAATAGCAAAGCTTTATCTCCCGCTCAAACTGAGACCTATCAAATTGAATTGAGAGAAGGCGTTTGGCAACGAATAGATACTAATAGGAATACGGGATCAGTTTTAGCGAATCGTGAAGATTTTCTGCTCGTTTTATCTAACATTGAAGAGTTCTTAATACGGGCATCGTTTGACTCACAAATGCAACAAACGATTCTGCGTGACATCATACTAGACAGTGCTATTCCACAAAACACTGGTCGCCAATTGGCAATTGAAGTCGAACAATGCGTTTGTCCTCCGGGTAATCATCATAAGTTTAACTATTTATAATTCTTAATCAAATCCAATGTTTATGATTCAGATATCATTAGTTTTATTCAAATATTTAAGGCTATATTGGATTGTCTTGTGAAGAATGTGCGCCCGGATATATCAGAGACGCAAGTAGTCCTGGATATGGCCGATGCACGCGATGTAATTGCAATTCACATTCGGAAACTTGTGATCCAAATACTGGATATTGTGTTGTAAGATATCATGTTTTCATTACTACTGTATAAAACTGTTTTCAATTGTTGTCCTTTTTTATATAAATTGAGTTCTTTCAACTCATTTATAAAACAATGTTTCGCATGTCTTCCATTGAATAAAAGATTTAGTTATGTATCTATAGTTTTGTGGAAAACAGAAATAAGAAACAGTTTGTGTCTGAACTCAATTATTTTATTAAATCCTTTCGCAAACAGTATTGTCGTCACAACACAGTCGGTGAAAGTTGTGAAAGATGTGCGGATGGGTTCTATGGCGATGCGACCAGAGGGACACCTGAAGATTGTAAACCATGTCCATGTCCACTAGCAATTCCATCGAATAGCTTTTCTCCTACATGTAGACAAGACTCTGACGGACAGCCGACTTGCAATGCGTGCGCAACCGGCTATTCTGGAAGAAATTGCGAACAGTCAGTCATTTTATTTATGAAATAACAATCTTCATAAACATTATTTCATTTATAACAGATGTTCTTTCGGATATCGTGGAAATCCATTACAACCTGGAAGTCGATGTGAACTCTCGAGTGGATCGGGACCTACCATTCGAGTTCGCATTGATGAGCCCAAAGTCCAAAGAGTTCCAATTGGATCAGCCGTTACTTTCAGATGCAATGGCGTCAGTCAAGTCAGTGATGTAAGACATAGATCATTACCCATAAAATTTTAAGAACTCTTAACGGTTATGAAATGAGATGACATTTTTGAATAAATTAAATTTGCAGATAACTTATAATCTGGTTTGGACTAAAGAGGGTGGTTCTCTTCCATCACGAGCCTCAGAGGCGAGTGGAATATTAACGATTCCAGATGTGAGACCAGAATTCAGTGGTGTTTACATCTGCACCGGATCTGATCTTCAGAGTGTAGCACAAGATCACGCGACTCTTATCGTTGAAACAAGTGATCAGCCGGCAGTACCACGAGTTAGAATTGAACCTTATTATCAAGAGGTTAAGGTCGGGGATGCAGTAGAATTCAAGTGCAACGCAGAAGGTTATCCGCCCCCAGAATTGAGATGGACTGGAGGCCGCAATAATATATTGAATCCAAGCTCAACCTTTTTAAATGGTGTTTTTCGTATTCCTTCTGCCAGAAAAACTGATGAATCGGAATACTTTTGTCACGCCAGCAATTCTGCTGGAACTGATTCATTGCGAACTATTCTGTTTGTAAAAGGAGAAGAAGTTCCTGATGTTGGCGGAAAACCACATGTCACTATTTCTCCGGTTAATTATGAGGCGAGAAGAGGAGAAACAGTTCAGTTTGACTGCAAAGTAACAGGAAGTCCTGTACCTGAACTTAAGTGGACTTATTCTGGCGGTGATTTACCGGAAGATTCGCGTGAAATCGGAGGACTGCTTATATTGGCACGTATTTCAGAAATTCATCAGGGATTGTATACCTGTACGGGTCGAAACATTCACGGAACAACTCAAGCTCAGGCGCGTCTCTCTATAGAGTCCGGAAGAGCTATACCAACAGCCAAAATAGAACCAGAGAGACAGACAATAGTTCAGGGACAGAATGGAGAGTTGAGATGTATTACTAGTGGAAATCCTGTTCCAACAATTACGTGGCAAAAAGTTGGCGGAGATTTAGTGCCGTTAAGGCATAAATCAAGTGGAGAATCTTTATTAATTGAAGACGCCGTTATTGAAGACAGAGGTCTCTATGTCTGCAGAGCTGACAATCGTGAGGGTTCGGCACAAAGTTCAGCTATTGTGGAAATTGAACGCAGAGAAATACCAGCCATCGAAATCTATCCGGAATCATCTCAAGTAGTTGTTAGAGGCGGCAGGTATTCATTGGTTTACTCACTTTAGATGCTAAGCAAAAAGGTATTCTTAATCAAAATCTAATCTAATGTAAACATTTTAATTTGATAGCGCATTATTTCAATGTCGTGTTACCGCTGGAGTTCCCGCGCCTACAATAGAATGGCGAAGAAGTGATGGAAGTTTGTTCACAACAAGCACTGAATTGCTGGACGGAGTCATTCGTTTCAATAGAGTAACTGGAGATGAAGACGGAACTTATATGTGCACTGTAAGGCTTGTTTTATTCATCAATACTTTCATGATCTAAATCTGAGACTATTTATAGGCAGAAAATATTGCCGGAAGAGTTACAGCACAAGCAGTTTTAAGAATACAGGGATCGCCGACTGTCAAGATATTGCAATCAAATCCATATCGTGTTCGACCGAACGAGAAAGTCAGACTTGAATGTCTTGCAGAGGGAGACCCAAAACCCAATGTTGTCTGGAGACGTCATCAACAACCATACACTGGCATCGCTCAAACCATTCCTATCAATGAAGTTGAAGGCAAAGCTATTCTAGAAATTTCTTCTGTAACTGCATCTGACAGTGGAATATATGTGGTATTTATGCAAACATTATTCAATACTATCTTAAGCATTGGATTTTCCAAACCGTTTCTAATTAGTTCTCATTAATTCATAATGAATTCAATGAATATTTTTTAGTGTACGTGCACTTCACCGCTTGGAACCACTGAAGAAAGAATACAATTGATAGTCGAAGACGATTCTGCCGGACTAGTAGTGCCGGATATTGTTGTAGAAGACAGAGTGGTAACGGTTGCCGCTGGAAATCGTGCTGAAATGAGATGTTTCGTGAGAGGAACTGACCGTCCCATTGAATTGCGTTGGGTTAGAAGTGGAAATCAAACCCTTCCTACATCTTCGAGAGTAGAAAATGGTATTCTATATATTGATGATGTGAAACCTCAAGACAGTGGCGATTATCAGTGTTTGGGAGTGATTGACGGCAAGACTGTCTTATTTGAGGCCAGAGCGAGATTAGCAGTTGTTGGTAAGTTGATTGAAAGCGCCGTCATTGTCATATTGCTTTCTTCACTCATTATAATACTACTTGCATTGCTTACCGCAAGGTATTTGGGCTCGAGGTAGGACTCACTCTCACTTCTATTTCTAACATTTCTAATACTTAACTGCTTTATTGTTCCGAAGAATTTTTGATATATTTTAATATTTGTATTGGTTCATTAGCACCACCTAGAATTCAATTACATCCTCCCCGACAGACTGCAAGACCCGGCGATACTGTCTTTATTGATTGTATCGCTTCTGGTGATCAGCCCATAACTATTGATTGGAGTAAAATTGGAGGAACACTTCCTCCGAGTATATATTCACATACCGGTCGACTCGAATTCAGAGGAATTCAGTTATCAGACGCCGGAAGGTTTCTCTGCACAGCAGTCAATGCCGCCGGAAAAGCAGAGGGAGTCGCAGAAGTCATCGTTGACGAAGACTCTGACTATAAAGATATTCTTCGTAAAGAAGAGACTGCATTCGTTGGCTCTAATATAGAGCTCAAATGCCAATTCGGCGGATCTCCGCCGCCAACCATTAGATGGTCGAAGGACTCCACACCATTACCAGACAATACCAGAGAAGTTAACAATGAATTATGGATTCGTAACATTAGATTAGACAATGCCGGACGATATGTATGCACCGCCACTTCCAATCTTGGAATACTATCCAGAGATTATGTTGTCCTCAATGTTAGAGGTATTATTAGGTCATAACCTCTATCTTTAAAACTACTAGTATTTCTATTGCATTAGTGACTTGACTTGCATTAATGTAATTGAGTTAAAATTATGATTTAAAATCCACTGCATTTGTTAAAGTTTGCTTTCAAAAACTTGATTTTGTTTTAAGAAGACATTATTATTTTATTTGAATAATTTTTGGTTAGAAAAATATCAATGCGACCAAAATCAGTTCAGATGTCGTGATGGAACTTGTATTGATATTCGTTTGCACTGTAACCAAAAGTATGATTGTCCTGACTATTCTGATGAATATGACTGCACTGGTATTTAACTTTATTTATGATTTCTTATGCCTTATCATTTGGATCAATCATTTTTTAATTATTTATTACCTTTTACTGAAAACTTCTGAGTCATGGCTCATGTGAAATGATAGAAAAACATATTTTTCCTGATTTCTAATATTTAAAAACTTTTTCAGCGATTCCTACTCTAGAAGTCAAAGTGGTTCCGAGTAAAGACATTATTTATTTGGGTGATCAGTTGACTCTTCAATGCCAAGTATCTGGAGATCCTTCCGCTCTTGTTTCGTGGTCTCGTCTTAGCCAAGAGGGTCCGTTTCCCGACAATGTCATAGTTCGCGGAACTATTTTGGTTGTGAATGGAGTAAAACCTGAAAATGGAGGCGTTTATCGGTTTGTTTGATTTGAAGCTTAACCTAATGAAATATTTAATACAAAACCTTTACAGATGTTCAGTTGATACTTATGCCGGAACTTATAATGGAGATTATGTTCTAGCAATTCAGGGTAATTACTTCTAAATGTTTTATAATTTAAACTAAAATAGCATTTATGTTTCATTATTAAATACTTACGTAATATGGATTTGGCGTAAGTTTATAAAAGTTTTTGCTGATTTTTGATCTGATTTTTTAAAGTTATTGATGAAAGTTATTAATATTTTAGTTACTCCGACGTATGCACCCGATGCAGTCGAAACAAGAATGGCGCCTTTCGGTACAACTGTAGTAATGGACTGTCAAAATGCGTTAGAACAACCGGCGGCCTACACATGGTCTAAACAGGGAGACTCATTACCAACTGATGCCACAATAAGTCGAGATGGAGTCATAACAATCCCAAATATTAAAGGCCAAGACGCAGGTCTTTATCATTTTGAACTATGTTTGAAATTTTGACTGATTATAATGATTTAAGAAGTGATTCTATTTAATTGTTAGGCACTTATACATGCACTGCAAAAAATAAATACACGACTATTGATAAACCGACTATACTTGTGGTGACTGGAGTTGTTCCGTATTTCTCTCAGGCCCCGCTATCATATATGGTTATGCCTACTCTACCCGACGCATACTTGACTTTTGAAGTCGAAATTTCTTTCAAACCCGAGAATCCAAACGGTTTGATTCTATATAACGGTCAAATACAACATACCGGAGATTTCATATCACTTGGACTGACCGATGGTCACATAGAGTTCAGATACGAACTCGGGTCAGGAGTTGTACTTCTCAGAAGTGAGAAACCTATTGAGATGAAAAAATGGCATTCAATTAGGATTAGCAGAAATAAAAAGGACGGAGTGTTACAAATCAATGATGAAATGGAAATAACAGGTTCGGCCACTGGAAGGTTTCTTGGTCTGGACCTTCTCGAACCTCTATATATTGGAGGAGTTCCTGATTTCTCACAGATATCTAAACAGAATGGATTCGATAGAGGTTTTGTTGGATGTATCAGTTTGTTCAAAGTGGGAACTGTTGTCCATGAATTAGTGAAGGACGCAGAATCGCATTCGGTCACTAGTTGTGAGACCTGTGCCTCAAATCCATGCCTTCACGGAGGAGTGTGTCAGGAGGCGTCTCTCAGTCCTTTTGGATATAAGTGCATATGTCCGGCAGGATTTTCTGGTCAAGACTGCGAGAAAATTGGTGACGCCTGTTATCCAGGAGTTTGTGGTGAAGGCCGTTGTGTTAATAAAGCTGGCGGTGGGTTCAACTGCTACTGTCCTTTCGGTAAAAGTGGACTGAGATGTGAAAAAGAAATCATTATTATAGAACCGGCTCTTTCTGATGAAGCATATATTGCTTATCCGACACCAAAAGATACTCTGAGAAAAATGAATCTTGAAATGAAAGTAAAACCCAAGAGATTGGGAGACGGACTCCTGATGTATAGCGCACAGAGTCATGATGGACAGGGAGACTTTGCTTCACTCGCTATTAGGAACAAAACTATAGAGTTTCGCTTCGACACAGGTTCTGGTCCCGCGATATTGAGAAGTCCCGAAAAGCTTCAGGCGGACAAATGGGTCAATATTGTGGCAGAACGTGACTTAAGACATGGAACTCTTATAGTTGGCAACAGTCCAGCCGTGACGGGAGAATCTCCGGGACATACACGTGGTCTTAATTTACGATTACCGCTTTATATTGGAGGTGTTGACAAACAACAGGTCACAATCGCACCATTAGCTGAAATTACTCATGGCTTCGATGGATGTATTGGACACGTCAGTACCAAATTATAGTCATTGCATTCAACACTTTATTTTATTTGAGTTTATAATACATATCATTTAGATTGAAGTCAATAACGTTAAAATGGATTTAGTCAACTCTGTCATCGATGCCTCAAATGTTGCTGATTGTGGATCTGACTCTCCATGTCAAAGGTCGCCATGTCTTAATAGAGGAGAATGTAGAGAGATTGATATAACAGAATTCGAATGTATTTGTCGAGAAAAATTCAGTGGTTTGTGATTTAAGAAAAAAAGTTCAAAAGTATTGAAATAATTATGAAATTTTTCAAATTAGGAAAACTATGTGAACGTGAAAACGGTGTTTGCGAACTAATGAAGCCGTGCAAGAATGGGGCCTATTGTGAAAACATTGACTCAACATTCAAATGTTTCTGTTCTATCGGTTTTAAGGGAGAAATATGTAGTGAACGCGAAGAATTTATTAATCCTGAATCGGTGCGTATGGCCGGTGACGCCTTCTTGACTTTTAACGGAGATTATTTACCCCATTCATCGAGTCTTGCGGATGAGGTCATTAAGTTTAGTATAAGTACACAAGAAGACGACGGTCTCATCTTCTTTCACGGCCAGACACCTGACACTAATGGTCAGGGAAAAGACTTTTTGGCGGCGGCTCTGAATGAGGGAAAAATTGAGTTCAGTTTCGAATTGGGAAGCGGTTCGGCAAAGATCAGGTCTATGGTTAAGATTAATGACGGCCAAAGACATGACATTATTATTAAAAGAAAAGGCAAAGAAGGAAGTCTTGAAATCGATGGAAGGCATCAAACATATGGCGAATCGACTGGAGTTCTGCAAATGCTGAACGCCATCGGAGACATTTACATCGGAGGTCTGCCCAACTATTCTCTTATGACAGGTGATCGCTATAAGCATGGATTTGTGGGCTGTATCTCAGACCTAGAGATCGGCAATTCAGGTGTGCTCAATATCGTGACCGGTGCCAAATCTGCTCGTAATGTACGGGCATGTGATGATGAGTAAGTTTATCAACTTTAACTTCATTTATATACCAATAACTCATTATATCATTCATTTTTATTCAGTTTAATATCAAGTGGAGCCATATCTTAAACGATAATAAATTATAAAATAATACCTTATGTAATATAGCTCTTATTGTTAGTGCTTTTGAATTGTCATTTAATTAAATCACATTTTGAAAAGAAAATTCTTTTACTTTGTGTTCAACTCTTGTTTTTAATTACTTGAATACTTTGTGCCTAAATATGCAAATATTAAAATAACTGCCATTTTTTGTTTTCCAACACCTTTTATGTCTTTTAAAATAGTTTAAAATTTTTCATATAAATAAATTAATTAATTAAAATATTCACTAATAGTAACTTATTTTGGGAAAAAATATTGGTCTTCTATGCAATCAAAGCAAAGAGTAATTCTTTTGATTGAAAACATTAAAGTTTTATATTAAAAAAAATACTAAATTAATATCATATTAAACAATACTTGAATAAAAACTAAATAGTGAAAATCACTTAATTATAGTCTGAAAAAATATTGAAATGACTGACTGCTTGAGTTGTGAAGTTTGTGAAATTGGAAAATAACGAAATGATAAATATATAAACAAAATAACAAAAAGTATTATTGATTGGATCACATTTTGATTATATTTGAATTACATAATAAATATCAACGACATTTCCATGCAGTTAATGGTTTTGACTGTAACTTATAAATCTTCTTTCGGCCCCATTTGTACCAAAGCATCCCAACCATAACACAAAGCACTGCTTCAACATAATAGCCATCAATACTGACTGAACACAAACCGTTTTTTGAATTACATTCTTTGAGGGAATTGGAATCATTGCAAGACATGTCACCGATTGAACAGGACTTTCTAGTCAAGGGATCGATTAGCCATAAGGCTATAGTTGAGGGCCAATTGCCTCCTAAATTGGTTATAGTGTTGAGTAGAGTCATATACGTTCCACCAATAGATGGGTCACTAATCTTGGCGTGAAATGACATCAATGCCACAAACATGCTGTATAAGGCAACCTGATGTGCGCCGTAGGCCAACACTATGACCACGTAATAATAACTCGGAAACGAACCATCAATTTCTGATTTGACTTGTTTTGTCCACCAAAGTATTATTGCAAAGACAACACCGAATAACAATCTATTGAAGTATCGAAAATTTTGATATGACAATAATTTTGTAAAAAAAAGGTTATAATACCTGAAAGGATATGCTTTAAGAAAAGTGTCGAGAGGTCGCGGACCGTTCGTATAGCGACTGATAATCCACGGCAAGACGATTTGTAGCGGAACGATAGGAATCGCTAATAGCGCTAAATTCTCTTTATGAACACCGGATTCTATTAATTTGAGTCCAGTGGCGGAGTCAGTCACTGCAAACCCTATCTTACACGTCAATAATATCACTGCAAACATACGAACTGACGGTAAATGAAAAATTCGGTAAAGCATTGAATATGTGCTCAGAACTCCCATTTCAGAGTTGTCTTCTGGCGATCTATTAGTGACTTCTCGTTTAAATATCATAACAAGTGTAGTCGTAATCATAAATACAATTCCCCAAAAATAGAAGAAACCCGAAAGTGTGACCAAACCGTCATTTTGTGGTTCACTTCTTAGATATTTGTTACAAAAATCAGCTGATTCTAGAGCTAAGAATACAACGTTTCCGAGAAAATAGCCGGCCGTTTGGCCAACAGAATTACAAGTGGACGCATAGCCGACATTATTTCTTGAGAGCATTGTTAGAGCCCAACCGTCGACTGCTATGTCTTGAGTCGCAGCCAAGAAGTTGAGCGATAAGAACACTGCAGTCAATACATAAATATTGGGACCAAAACCATTGTTATCGAGGAGATAATCAATACAATAGGACAAGACTATCATAAATAATCCGATGAGGTATTGTGTGGGCACTAACCATGTCTTCCTTCGACCAAATCGTGGCCAATAGACTGAATCGACAATTGGAGCCCAAAGGAGTTTGACACTGAAAGGCCACGAAACAAAACTGAAGATCGCCTGTTGCGCATAACTCACCGATCGATTGGTTAATATCATTGGTATACTTCCAGCCAAACCAAGTGGTATGCCTTGAAGTATATACAGAAACAATAGCACTGCTATACTCATAGAGTCATTTCCAATTCCAACACCTCTTAACTTCATTTCATCATCACTTGAATTATTACTAATTGTCTCATCAAATAGTAGTGATTCATGAGATTCATCATTAGGTCCATTACTCAATGATAAACCATAAGATCTTTGATGTAATTGTTTTTTTGAGCGGTTTTGTTTAGGCATCATTTAGATTTGATTCAGATTCAGGAGTTTCATCCATTCATTTATTTATTTAATTAATGATTATTTGTTTGTTTCCAACAATAACAATATGAACCCAAATATCGATTACATTTCAATCAGTTTATTATTAACTTAAAGGCTTTTTAATTAGTTGAAAATTAAAAATAATATCAATATTTACTTGCAGTCACTACTCTCCACGACTCACCGTTTAAAAGACGTGTTATAACACAAAGTTTTTATTAAAGTTAACAGTTTTCGGTATTATATACAGTATTGATCGCTTATCTCTTATAATCAATAAGGTCTTAATGCTTGACAATTTTGCAATAATAATTCACATATTTCCGCACTTTTTAAATCCAAAATAAGTAAATTAATAGATTCTTTAAAATCATATATTATGTGTTGTACCGAAAATTCTTATTTAAGAGACGGTTTTATGAGGTTTATTACGAGGAAATTCAAACGTATTGAGTGCCACACTTTGACAGAGTTTTAAACTTGAGCGCAATTGATCTCATTTGTCGACTTTATGATTCGTGGGTTTTCAACCAATTCATGTGAATCATGGCTCAGAAAAAGGTAATTATTTTGTGAGAAGACAACAATTGAAAAAATATTAAATAATGAAAATGAGCGTAGAGTACAACATATACAGATAGTTGTTGACAGATATAGTTATATTGAGTTTATTTGTATAGGTAATGATGAATTGATAACTTAATTTCATGTATAGTAGCTATTATATAAGCATGTAATGAATATAAGGTGAAAGCATATTTGAAAAGCAAATCTCTCATGTATTTTGCTATACTAAATATGTTTTCACCTTATATTCATTACATGCTTCTATAATAGCTTCTGTACTTTTGAATTGAATAGAAAAGCCCCAAACGATAACGCCAAACAAATAATATGATTCAAGTTGTCAATGAATTTCAATAAATGTCATGAGTTATGAATTTGAGCACTGATTCTCAACCTATATTCTCATTTTTTAGATTTATTGAGTTGTCTTTGTCTATAATAAAATCAGTGCAATAAAAGGTTTCTATAAATATCGATTCATATAACTATGGCTCGTATGGCTTGAACTGTATTCAACATTAATTCCTCATTGAATAGTGCAATACGAAAGTAATGATGTGCTGATGCTATTGCTCGTAAACTTTATATCTTAGTCCATGTAATAACTTCTGCTTACCGAACGTTCAAACCATTTCTTTAATATTGATTTTATATTTCCTTCAGTTTCTCAATCTTAACAACTGTTTAGTTTTTAAAATATAAATCAATCACAATAACGATTGGTATCAAACAGTTTTCTATAAGTCAATGCTTACATATTCAAGAACTTTGTTGTTATTATAAAGTATAGAATAGGAATCACAAGAAACTTTATGACAACTTCTAAAAGCAATAACTACTAAAAGTTGAGTTTAAATGTTAACTCTTGGAGGAAATAAAATAAAATTAGCTTTCTATCTGCACACCAGTGGTGTCAAAATCGTGGCACCGGTCAAGACATAATAGACGGGATACTTTTTGACAAGATATAAAAATGTCACACAAATCAATTTTGAATTCAATCGATATGCAAATTCTATCAAACTATTAACTAGTTATAAGACTACATATTCATGTGACTAACATTTTTCAGTCAATTTCAGGTCAAGTCAAGTACTTCAACCCTCAAAATAATCTCTGCAACTTCAATGAGGCCAAATCTCAATGAGATTCTTAAAGTAAAACAATCAAATCTATTGAAGTCGAATAAATTATTTTATGCTCGTTTTTTTGTAATTTCATACATATTAAATACTTTGACACGTGAACAGTTGAAATATTAATTTTTGACCCTCTGCTGAAAAAGTGTGCCCACCTCTGCTGTACACATTTGTTCCATTCGCAGTCGATTAGCAGCAAATGTGTGCCGAAAAAGTTGTATAAACTATAAAGAACTTGGGTTTAATAGTACAACTCATACAGAATCGTCTTAAACTGTATTTATATCTTTGGATATTTATCGGTTTCTTTTTTTTTAAAGATACATAAGTTATTCTCAAATAATAATATCGACATGAATTTTTCAATGCGTTTTACATCTCTTCACAAAAATTTATTGTTATTAATGATCAAAATAAATTTGAAGACGAATTGATTTATATTGTAAAATATTGTGTTGACAATAATCTAACATTTCTAGTCTCCGGTCATCATTTCCATGAATTCTAGAACAAAAGGAAAACCCGATTTTTAATGATATATTGATAGTTAGAAGTATTTCTCACCGTCAAAGTCGACAGTTCCGGAGCCGTCAGTATCAATTTCAGCAATCATTTCATCCAATTCGTCTTCAGTTAGTTTGTCATCGAGCGCGCGAAGGATTTCTCTTAAGGCGGAAGTAGGGATATAACCGTTACCTTCTTTATCATACATGCGAAACGCCTCACGTAACTCTTCCTGCATGGCTTCCGCGTCTTCCTCTACTAAGAAACGTGCCGTCAGTGCCAAGAACTCGTCGAACTCAAGTTCACCACTTCCTAACAAATTATATTAAGTTTTTCATCAATAAATATTATAACATTTTTTCAGCTTTTGTTAAGTTAACATTTATTAACTTTAAGCTTATATTTTGATTGAATTTTTATTTCAATCATACCAAAGCCTTATAGGAATGTTGAATTGGTCTTACATTGTATTGTATGCTTTAATGCTTTATTCTTATTATACAAAACTTGAACTAATTTTCTGACTAATGTGTAGACTATTAGAATTGCTATAAACTATTTTCTATGATTGTGTTTGATTTATGTTTATTAATAGACACAACCATAAAGAGAAAACGTGATTATAGCAAAAATAATCTTTAATATAGGACTAAGTTATACACAAAGACTAATAAATATTAGATTGAATGCATTGACCGCTTATAAAAAGCAAATGATGAACTGAGAATGTGAGACATTAATGATTTCTAACCGTCTGCATCGATTTCAATGATGAGTGCCTGCAAATCTGACTCTTCAAAGGTTTGTCCCAATGTTCTCAAGATAGTTGAGACCATATTTGTGTGAATGAATCCTTTCTTATCGCGATCGAACATATCGAACGCTTTTCGTAGCACTAAATTAAATATAACAAAAAACAATTAAATTATTGAGAGTTCACGCACAATACAAGTTATGTTAATAAGCGATAACACATACAGTGCTATACTTCTATAATATTCAATTCTTATTCTGTATTCATCTGTAATGCAATTCAACTATTAATTACAATATGATCGATATGTGAGAACACTATATATTTTTCTTATTATATTTCTTATGATAATTGGTCCGAAAATGAATATAGAAAATATTTTATGCATATTTCATGTGTTTGTTTGCTATGGTTTGGATCATGATTTGCATAGTCTATTATAACTTCATGTAAAGTTTCTAAAGGAAATACTACAGACTCTGCAAATACAATATAATGCTTGAACACAAACTAAATCGTCGTATCATTCTTGCCAACTAGTGATCAAAAGCAATGAATAAACTGATGTTATTTTTAGAAATCTAGTTGAATGAGTTGTGCTTTCACTGCAAAGCACTTGTAGCTCACAGAGCAAAAGAAATTGGATACTTAAGCTTAAGTGGTAATGGCTATAATACAGTGCATCAATTCGTTTATCTATGAACATTTTGCCAAATTTGTATTTTTCCAAAATTATTTCTATATCCAATGCAAATAATAATAGAGTAGTCTATCGAAAATGATTAATAATACGCAATGCAATCGATTTATTAGTGAAAGCTATATTTAAAACTAGTGAATAGAACTCATACAACACTAGTAGTAATCACGCGATGATATTTGGATAATCCTTATTAGAGAAAACTTACTCTGGACTTGTTCCTTCGACAATTCTTCGGCAGACTATGAAAAGGAGAAAAATCACAATATATTTACACTCACTATTATATTGAGATGAAATTATTACGATTCTTACCATTTTGTTTCAATAATTGCACGCAAACGGCTTTAAAAACTTCAGTCAAGTTTAATAATGCGAATATTAGTCAAACAAAAAGTCTGTCTATTGAGGCACTCGAGAACACGAATGACGCTCATAAAAATGTTTGAATGCTTGCTTCAGATCTAGAACACAAAATTCTAATCCCAATTCTCAGGACCATTTTTGGACGGAAACCGAGTCACGTGAAGTACTGACGGAATAATATTAAGCATAGAAGGGCGTAATACTGCCTCAACACATCCAAACACATTCAAAAGAGAACTTATTTTTGGAATCTGTGTTTAGGTTTTGTGAATGGAGTTTTCAACTGTTTAGAAGAGACTGTATTATAGAATCGACATCAGTGTTAATTTGTCAGTTTATATGAGTCTAACTCAAAGAGTCACACCCTTTTAGGTTTTAGTTCAAATAATTAGTTTGTCTTCATTTTCAAAACCAATATTCAAGTATTGAACCAGAAATTAATTATTAATGTATCACAATATAAGCATATATTTGGCATAATCATAGCTTAATATTCTCGCAACAGCTTTTTAATACTCAACACTGCAGCTATACATGCGATTGGAATATACTTTGCTATATGAATATATACACTAACAATATCTCATTACTAGAATAAGTTTATAATAAAATGTTCAACAAATTATAATGTTGTTTCTCTACAAGACTATATTCTCATGTTCAAACCTGTGCGTTTTTTGTCTCTAGAATTTCTCAATTAATAAATACTTGATTTTCTTATTAGCTTTATTTCATTTATTTCTTCTTAATAATATTTGACTTCTTCAATTCGACTGTACACTTAAGAGCCAACATTTTTCTCATCTCAAAATTTAAGCATATCGTAAAAGCATAGTTCGAAACCCCATTAAGCATAGAGTTTGGTATTTTACCACACATTAAGATTTTTGAATAACATATTAAAATTGTTGTTCAGATGATTCTAGTAAATAATTCCAAAGTATTATTCACCCTTTTTATTATCAGCAAAATTCTAAGAATCAAAACAAAGCTATTATAAAAATAGCTTTATTTTGATCTATTATTTCGAAAATAAGGTTTTCGTAATTATGTTGAAATAAGAGAAGAGAAAATATTGATCTTGAAAGTACTTAAAAACAAATTTATTTTCAACAATTTTAGACATTTCTAATTGTAAGCTATTGTAAGACATCGAAAGTGCTTGAATTTAATTCTTTAACATCTTTTTAAATAATTATTTTAAATAAAGGTTTTCACTAAGTATAGAGTTGAAGATTTATTTAACTAATTTGTAGTTGTAGTTGAAATTGATTAATCAAAAATGATTAGACACTAGTTTTTAGACACTAGTGTAAACATAAGTTCTTATACATGTTCAATGATCTTTTGGTTCAAACACTGCAAGGCTAAGAGTGCCTAAAAACTTAATTTCTATAGTTATCATTTTTACTAATCTTCTCACTTATCAAGTTATGGAATTTATTGTTCAATTCATAAACATAATAAACTAATTAGAGGCACTTCTGATGCAACATTTTTTCCTACAATATTATTATGTTTTTGCATTAAAAAAAGTTTACTCAGAATCCTATTTGTTTTATCTTTTTCATATGTCACATCTTTTTTATTTTTCTAATAACATTTTCTGATTGATACCCATTTAATCCAGATTTCATTGTCGAACACCTGAGACGAAAACTGAGCATTCATTGATCTACAGAAAATAACTTATATTATATAATGAATAACATAATATTATTTCAAATAAAACTCAACAAAACAAGCGAGTGATGAATAAATTGAAAAAGATGATAAAGTGAATCATTTCTTGGAGTTGAAAGAAATATTAAAATCATAAATCATAAGAAACTTTAAATTCACAACAAATCTATTTAGTTGTGGATGTTTTTCTGAGTTCCGACTCTCGAAATTAGCTGTCAATACTACTGTTCAGTATACATATTGTAAATACAATACGTTTCATTGTTATAGACTCCGTCAATGTTTTTTGAATAACTTAAACATATTTTCATCAATTTTCATATTTTATATACAAAACTATATAACATATTTAACCAAAGTTTAGTTCAGTTCATCAGAGCTTTACTAACAATAAATATAAAAAATAAAACAAAATATATACTAAAAAGAGACTTATTAGAAACCAAAATATTAATTTAGACATTTAAGAATAGTTTACTTCAACTAAACATCGAAACATCGAAATTTTAAAAAAACAATTCTCTAATTAATTAATTTAATAAAATAGAAATAAAAAGTGTAAAAGATTAGAAAATTCATATATCATCACAACTATGGATAGAAAGAAAATTATTTCACAAAATTGAAGCTATCAAGAAAAAATAATTTTCAAAATAATTCTTTTACTGATTAAAAATTATACTGATTTTAATGATGTTGTTGTAAACTATTTTTGAGAGTTTAATTTAATTAAAATGATTCGAGATTTGAGGAAATAAACTGGTATTTCCTCTATATTAGAATAAAATTGGAATATTATTTGAAAATCTTATTTTCAAAAATCTCATCAATAAAGTTTGTGCAGTACTTTAAATTTATAATTAGTGGTGTTAAATATATTGAAAAGTACTGAAAATCCGAATATTCTGTGAAACTCAGAAGTTTATCGGGAATTCAATGGCTTAACGTGACATTTTTGGAAATTTTTTTGATAATTAATCATACAGTACAAACTTCATTATGTCAAATGTAACTCAAAATGTACACTATTACATGCACATTACACACAAATATTTATTTTACATTTATTACTGAATAATTACCTTTAGTAATGAATGTTTTCACTTGAGATTTCCATTATCTCTACTCTTATCATATTATACTATTGAAGAAATTCTATGAATGACTGAGAGTTAATAAAATAATAACTCATATCTATTTCCTATATAAACTATTTTGAAGAAAATTGACAAACGTGTTATTGAAACATTGCAAACAAACATTGTCATTACAAACATTGTTGTTTGAAATAGTCATTAAAAGTTGAAACATAGACTCAAGTTTTTAAAGATTGTTGACGACAAAGATAATGAGTACATATTTAAATAGTCTGTAAAGCCCAATATAGAGAACATCTATTTCTCAACCAATTTTTCTAACACTGAATCCCTGTAATACCTCATCGATGGATTAAATATGGGTATTGAATATTTGATAGTTATAATGTTAATTGATTAGAGGCATTCAATTGTATTTGAACAGAATATTTAAACACTCAACTGATGCTGAGAGCACTACCGCATGGCATTCGCCTAACATAACCCAATCTATTCAAATTATCATAAAAGCATGCTATCATTACATCAATTACAATATTTTCATCAATCACTGATCACTTGATGAAAGAGAATCTGTTTATTTAATAGTGAATGCAAGAAAAATTAGTCTCAATAGTTAAATATATTATTAAGAAAATTATATAGTTTTCATTAATTGATGAATAGAATTTTATTTAAGGCCCCAATACTATTATTTTTTTAATCAAAAATCTCCTTTAAATTAATTTTTAAAACTTAAATTATGAAAGTTTTCAACAATTCATAAAAATACTCTGAGAGCCAGAATATTTCGGTTCGTGGGCCGGATCCGATCCACGGGTAAGAGTTTGAGACTCTTGTTTAAAGACAGAATTCTTTATAATAAAATCAATTTTGAGTTTTAGTCATAAATGAAAAATGAATTTAAGTCATAGTTCTTCAGTCCTTTGATAAAACTCAATTCAGGTAACAATTTTCAAACTAAGATTAATTATTATATTGGAAATTTTGATATTCAACTCAAAAAATAATTTCAATAAAAATGTAATACAAAAGCGAATCAACTCAAAGTTTGTCAGAAAAGTTCTTTCTCTGATTAATGGTTGTATTTTTCTTATAAATTAAGTTCTTTGAAATTTATGAATAAATTACAACTTGAACTGCTGTAATGAAATTTTTCTTAGATTATTACTTAAGTCTAGTATATGTTAGTAAATCCTTTTACTAGTATCTTTTATACTTGTTTTACCAAATTATTGCATTCATTCAAATTTCATGACATTTATAGAGTATTTTATACTAAAGCTCAAAGAAGACTATTAAAACCTGAAAGCAACAAAAATGAAGAGAATCACATAAAGTTATCACTGATCATCAGATTCGAGTTCATATGTACTGAACTTTTTCCACCTGAATTTCATCATATTATTTCATCGAGATTTCTTATAATTCTAAAATATATATTATATTTTAACATGGTGATATCGTAATTCCTATTGTAATTAATTAAAAATTTTTATGGATAATTTACATAATAAACCATCGAAATTAGTTTCTAGACATCATTTTCTCTTTAGACACATGTTCGATGATCTTTTGGTCGAATATGTACTGCATATGAACGTATTGTTGCAGAATATACTCACTAACAATAATAAGCGCGTAGTACTTAAACATCCTATTACTCAGTATGAACTAAACTTAAATGTGAGCACGATCTCCAACAATTGTATGCTATAGCCCAGCCAAATCCAAGAGTTATTAACTTCACAAATAACGCAAAAGATATTCCTTATTTTTATCACCGCTCACATTGAGATTTAAATCAAATTTAACTTTGAACTAAACTAATTAAGAAGTTCAAGCTGTATACACTATATTAAACTTGGGTTCTTCAAGTTTTGAGAAAAGAATTGCGAATTTTCCAGGGAGCATCTCGTTTTGCCCGTTCTCAACCCAGCTTTCAATCCCCTCTATAACTAACTCCCAAAAAATATCACATTTTCAAACTTGGATATAAACCAAAATAAAAAGAAACTAATTTTATCTTCAATATATGAAATGAATGAAAAATATAAAATATCTAGAAATTAAGACTAGTTAAGACTTTACACATCATTATTAGATTAAATGCCAAAGATGACTCATTGTTCAAAGAGAACTATGATAATTGACATTGAAAGCCATGAAAACAAGTTGATAGCTCTGCTCTATAAACTTTGATTTTCTGTTCAGGAAAAAATCTCAAAAAGAAATCATTTGAGTGCGAATTTTTAAGATTTTAAGTCTGACAATGTAGAGACGCTATTAATGATGTAAACTCGTGGAAATCTGAAAATAGCTAACGCATGCCACCTTTCACTTTTGTCCAGACTTAAGTACAAAATTTTATTTCAACAATACCCCCATACAAATTTGAAAATAGGTGCATTCAATAGAACTCAACGAGACGAGTAAAATCATACCATTTTTAGTGGAGACACGCCTACCCATTCTCGATATAAGCCTATTTTAATAAATTTGGTAGTTTGAAAAGTGAGTGTATCTAATGAACGGATAGGCGTGGCTCCACTAAAAATGGTATGATTTGACTCTTCTCGTCGAGTTCTATTGAATGCACCTATTTTCAAATTTGTATGGGGGTATTGTTGAAATAAAATTTTGTACTTAAGTCTGGACAAAAGTGAAAGGTGGCATGCGTTAGCTATTTTCAGATTTCCACGAGTTTATTATTTGAAATAAGTTTCGTTTGGTTATTCTGAGTTTGAAAAGTGGCAATTTTTTTGGAATTATTGAGGGAATTGAAAATAGGGTGCAGATGTTTTGAGAACGAGCTAAACGAGGTATAACCAATTTTTCACCTTAGCTTAAATTAGAGCCTTCTTACAGTTGAAAAGCAATTTAGGACAATAGAAACATGGGTTAAATCATATTTATTTAAGAATATATTTGATATCAAACTTCTAACAAATGTTTGAAAATATATTTCAAAAAATGTTATCCAATCAGAAAATCTCAAATAATTATTAATAAAGTATTTAACATTTTAAAAATATGA
>JAQFZT010000314.1:0-29084 GCA_034696325.1 Camisiidae sp. | reverse complement strand
AAGGAAAATTGAGATGAAATCAAGTTGAGTGTAGTTGGGTTAGGTTAGATAAGGGTTGGGAAAGATATGTTCGCCATTGAAAACAAGCGAACTATGCCGCTACAGTTGCATTATGTTAGAAACAATACGAGTTGCAATATTGCTGAGTCAGCCTTGTTCTACAAATCAAGTCCGCCTATGTCTTTGATCATCATATTGATAAAACCCAATTTTCTGTTTTGGTTATTTTCTATTTGTGTTCAATCTAATTGTGTGCATTCTGTAGGCCTAATTTGTCTCAGTTATGCCTAAAAAGTAATCTAAAAATAAAGTCCAGCCGTATCACAAAATATTAGTAAATTTAGTTTCAAGTGCTTCTTCTAATATAAGTTTGTTTAAAAGGTGAAAATTTTGCATCTGTCCAATCAGATTAATTCACTATATTTCAAACTTAATCAATGGTTTGCAATCAATCAAATAAGTAATTATTTTATGGGAAATTTATTTTGTTCCATAAACTTGAGTCTTATTAATTTAATGGAAAAATTGTTTGTTTTCCACTCACGATTAAGGCGTTGAGAACTGATGAATAAAGATATCAAAATGAGTTGAATTATTTATTGCTTTGTATCCAATGAAACAATATTTAGCATTCAATAATTTTTAACTTATTCTGACTCTGGATTCTTTCAAAAACAAGGTTTACATTATTGTAGCAATACTTGAATGCATAAGTTAGAGATACAGGTATACTATTTTATGGCGAATTTACTTCAATTAAAAGAGCCAATAAGGCCTTCTCTTGTTAGTTTAATATACTTTTATTTTGAATGCTTTTATTTGACTCTTTAACTCAAAAGTCTATTTGAGTTTTGCTCGCAATAAAATTAGTAATGGATTATTTCCATTACGAAGTGTGTGATTATTTCGTTCAAGTAATCCTTCACTAAATTAGAGTTAGTATTTTAGTGTAACGCGAGTTTGAAGTATGAGATAAAGATCAAAAAGAAGCGATTCATTCAGTGAGCAATAAATGCTAGCAGTGGTTAAAACGCTTTGAGCCGTTTTTTAGTTTGAATAGTGAAAGGCTGAGAACACCTATAATAATTCAAACTGAGTTTTTTCACACCCTTCACAAATACTTTTAGCATTATATGAATACAGCCTCTCTCGGATGGCTGAAAACGAGTTGTTCACAAGAAGAATGAATTCACTATTTAGTGAAACTTATTCGCATTTAAGCTCATAAAGTCTGCATAGAGATAAAGCTATGTCTGAATGAACTGCAAAATGACTTGTTTGCATGAATAATCAAAATATGTGCCCAAACATTTTTGTCAATCTCCGTCTTCTGTCTTTCCAAATCTCTGTGCCTCAAATCAAAGAACACCGATATTTAGAGTCACATTTCAATTTCAAGGATTTTCGGTGGACTCATCAAATTCAATGTTAATATATTCTTGAATTTTTAAAACCCAAAATACATTTTATATATTATTTCAATCAGTGGTTTGACATTTTGTTTTTTACACTTTAGATCGTGACTATTTATATGAGCATTGGTTTGAAAAAGTAAATTGTTTAAAATTGTTTTATAGCAGATGGAAATTACTTATGAAAATATGTAAGAAAAAAGAAAGTTAATGCCCAATAATAGTGATGCGCCCAAAGCATGAGAAGTCTTGAACTTTTTGGTTAAGATAAAAGAATAGTTTCATATCCTCTTTTATAAGTGGGAAAAATTGATGAAAAGAGAGTCTATAGGATCGTACTATTTATAAAGTGAATAGCAAAAGGTGCGGATACTACAAATCGCAACCCCACGCAATCACAGTGAGGGTGTTTTGAGCCCTTGATTAAATTGTAACCATAATTTTACTTGAATAGAGGCTACTTTCAGGTGAATCCAAAAAGTCTTTTTGTAAGTGAATTCATGGCAATACCTATTATTATTGTATGGGAGGTTCAAATCAGTGCATAAATATCTTTTGAATAATGCAAAGATTCTTCACAAGTGAATAGTATAGAGACAACAGTTATCCAACAATACTAACTATTGCTTAGAGCTAATTCTGGTTGTCTTTTAAACTGAACAATATTGACTCAAACTCCAGGATAAGTCGCTTCCCTTCTTTTGTACTCCATATCATAGGATATAATTAGTTCAATACAATATCAAAGTATTTCGACTTTCAAATAAATTAAATAAACATTTTTCTATAAATTAGATATGTTTGGGATAGATGTATGTCAGGGACATTATAAGTTATAATCTAAAAGTCTTACAGTTTCAGCTCTAAATAAGTTTTGTCTTTTTAATCTGGAGCTTTCTCTTTGCGATCTGGGCTATGAGTTGAACAGTGATTGCTTTCTTAGAGAAAGCTTTATAGTCGTAAACATTAAAACTTACGCAGTTTTTTCACTGTCAACAGCATTGTTGAGATGATATTTTATTATACTTGAATTTTTCTTTATTCATAACAATTTATAATCGTTGGATCGTTATGTTTCCGAAAGACATGATACTTATATTTAGTTATTTTTTTCAACAAAAATTTCATGTTCTAGAAAAGTAGCTTTCAATTGCTCTAATTTTGAAGCTTACAAATGAATTAGAGATAACTTATGAGAACAATTAATAGACATTTTTATTGCTGAGAACCCGAAAAATAACATTTTTTATTATTTATCGGGAAACTTATTCGACATAACTTTAATTATAGTAAAATGCTTTACGAATATTGTTTTGTCATAAAACTTTTTTGTCAGTTTTTGTTTCTGTTGAATGTTTAGAATTTGCTTTTGATATCTTTCCTATAAATGAAAACATATCAAAACAAACATAGTTGAGAAACTCGAATGTATTGATAGTATTCTGAATATAAATTGTTATTATCCTGATTTTATTTCAACTCTTGAATTAAGTTACTCAAGAGTATTATTATTATGTTATAATCCATAACAATATTGATAATATAATCACTTATCAAAAATTATAAGAGTGACTGTTTGACTACATTTTGGATTTCACGCATTCTATTTTTAATCACTGAATCTATTAAATGAAGAGCAATGAAAACATCAAAAGTGATTTCCACATATTTTGGTCGTTGACTTTTAGATGCAAAAGAATTCTCGATAGCATTCTAAATATTTTATTTAAGAGCCTCATACTTGATATCTACTCTAATCTAACACGAGATTCCTGTACAGAAAAGATAAAAGCTCTAACGATTTGATGTTGGGTCAGTTCAACCATTTTCACAATCGTCACTGTTGTCAACATAGTTTCTACTAATAATCAATCTTGAATAAAAAGTTAAGCTTAAACGTTGTAAAAGTCAAAGAAAAAGCTGAATCTAAGCCTTGGCCACACTCAAGCGAAATTTCTTGTTTTCACATTACTTATAAGAATCCAAGCTTTGAGTTCTTATTCAATTTTTAAACTTTTTACATAAAATCTCAAGTTAACGCTCCGAAAGTAGCCCTGTATTGATACAATTTAGTTAATTTCAATTATAAATAGAACTTTAACTCAGGCTAAATATTGATGAAGTTGAAGCTCGAATTTATGTATTATATAAAAGTTTTAAATAAAGAGCAAATCTATTGAAGTTCTCATTATCTCATTCTCAAATCTATTCTCATTATCAGTATTTACTAATTATTTCTTCCATAATGACATGAATTCATTAATAAGTATACCATTGCTTTAATATCTTATCGTTTATTATACATAATCAAAAACCGTGAGTTATTTTATGAGAGTTTTGATTTGTATTAATTTAACGAATAAAATATAGAATAAAATGTAAAAATTATTCATTTCATAAGTTTTTATCCATATATTAAAGCTCGTTAAGTCATATTTGGGTAAATTATTCCAATTTCAACAAGTTTTCAATTTTATGGATTCAGTTCTACATTTGCGTCAAAGTATTTCATATTCGGCTTTAAAAAATTTATTGAAAACTAATAAAAGTCAGAAATAATCTAAATTACAAGTAATCTGAGCTTCAATTGAATGCAGATTTTAATTCAATTCAAATTTAATTCAAATCAAAACAACTAAAAGTTTGTTTTCTGGTACATAACAGTATTTTGTTGTTTTACATGTATTCCTATTATAGTTACCAATCAATCATTTCATAACTTACTTTATATGCTAATCAGATTCTAAAATAACTCTTACTTTTTTGTAACTTTGCTAAAAAAATATACTCTAATCTCTTTATGTTGACTGATTTTGAAATTTCTTTCATCTGATGATTGATAAGAAATACATTCATTCTGTAACTGACACACAATCATAATTGATTTTTTTAACCTTATTGAAAGATATTCTCAAGACTTGTAACAGTATAAAAAATTTACGCAAATAAAGTGTTTGAATTAAAATATTGAATAATTAATTTGACAAATTTTATCTGTTTGAAGGATATAATGTAGAGCCAACTCATTTAATCAAAATTTTGCATCATATAATAATTGGTTATTTTATGAATTTTTACCAAACTTACAATTTAAATCAAAAAGGTTTTATTAAATCAAATTAATTAAAGTTCAATTAATGGGAGTTTTATTCATACATATGTGTATATTGTTCTGAAAAGTTATGGGATTTTTCGACATCTGATTGACTTTCTCAGAATATGTAATGGATAAAAGGTCTAAAACTTTTTTACAGTATTTAAAATCCATTTTTGATAGTAAGCAGTTATAAAAAAACTCTAAAATTAAAAAACATTTTATAAATTGCAAATTATTCTAATGTTGAATGTAGAGAAGACTCTAGAGTAGATACTCTCTAATAGAGAATGTTTCCGATGATGATAACACATGTGAAATCGCAATGAGTTTCAAAAGTTTTGAGGCATGATTTGTAGGGAAAGAATTGTGAATAAGTTCTAAAATTTAAAGTCAGGATTGCAATAATTATTAAGATAGCTAAGTTACACGCAAAGCATCTAAATTATCTAACTTACATATCCCGCTTCACATATATGTTAAATAAATATGTTTACCAAATATTTATCCAACCACACCTTTAATATTTTATTTATTTTATGTATAAACATTTGAGAATTACTTAATCAAATTTTCCGTATTAAGTAAACTGTTCTAAAAAGTATCATAAAAATGTTAATTTTGACTCTTGTTACTATTTAAACTGAAATTTTAAAAAAAATCTAAATCTGAATTGATAGCCAACTATTGGAATTGGAATAAATGAGGGCTTCTTTTTGGAGAGCATAATAGAAACTAAAATTAATTGAAAACTAATATGAGACCGCTTTCACCTGTTATTTAGATATATATTTGAATAGTAATTGATGTTATAAATAAGCAACTTATTATTGCAGGTACAACTTCTCAATTTAAGTACTGTTTTCCGAACGGACGCACAATTATCTCTTTCTGACGATCAAATTCCAAACTATTCTCATCAAAATGAAACCGACGATTTAGAGCCCAATCATATTTTTAGTGTAAGTACATATTCAAACAAAATTACTTTATTTATATTATTCAAATGTATATCAAATATACATTTTGCTATTAAATATTCAGACTTATGGTTGAATTCCTAAATATTCTAATTTTAAGCTTAAAAATGTTTTTGTATTGAGCGCTCATTTTGAACCATGAAATAAAAATTGTTATGAATTATTATGTAATTATAATTCTCTTTTAATAGTACTCATGATTTATGCTGTGTTTTATGTTTTGTAGACAATCACTGATGTAAAACCGCGTGTGAAATGAAAGCGCTTCTATTAATGCATAAATTACTAAATATTCATTAACTGCATAGTATTTCAAATATTTATATTCGAAATAACAAAATGGTTAAAAATCAATTGAAGAATGTTTTGAGAGAATAAAAAACTATTTATAGGTCTGACCAACCCATGGATTATTCTTATACAGGGCCTTCAACTCAAGTCTTCGCACTGAAAATATTTAATAACTTTTTAAATATAAGAGTTACACATTTGAAATTTGAACTACTCATAGCTTAATTATAGACAAATAACATAAATTAAATTAAATATTATAAATGTTCGCCATTCATGCCCAGACAGAGCCAAACGCGACGCAACATATTTTTCGAAACTTTCACTAAAGTTTCAGTACTTATGCTTTTGATCTCATTAGTGATGCTCAGTTTTAGGTCTTCAAGATTAGTTGGGTTAGAAACAAGATCTTTTAAATATCCCCTCAAGAAGTCAGGACTTGTTAAATAGTGGCCAATCAATTCAAAGTCTAATCGGTTTCTCCTGAGGGCAATTGATTTGGCACTTCGGTCTTCCGATTTAACTTCACTTCACTCAAGCCCTGACTTCTTGAGGGGATATTTAAAAGATCCCGTATTTGTTTCTAATCCAACTAACCTGAAGACCTAAAACTGAGCATCACTAATGAGATCAAAGCATGAGTACCGAAACTTTAGTGAAAGTTTCGAAAAATATGTTGCGTCGCGTTTGGCTCTGTCTGGACATGAATGGCGGACATTTTCAATATTTAATTTAATTTATGTTATTTGTCTATAATTAAGCTATGATTAGTTCAAATTCCAAATGTGTAATTCTTATATTTAAAAAGTTATTAAATATTTTCAGTGCGAAAACTTGAGTTGATGGCCCTGTATATGTGTTATGGAAAAGAGAATTTATTAGCCATTATCTGTTTGATCCGTCTATAAAATAAATTTATGACATATAATCGTTCGTTGACATGAAACTCATGAACTCTTCAAATTGAAAATATTAAAATCATCTGTTATTAAAAGAATGATTTTCTTACTCTAATCACAAGTTTTACGATTTATATTGAATGCTTTGAACTATTAATTAGAAAAATGAAAGAAACATAATTGAAAGTTCACAATTTAAAGATTTATTGACTAAAGTTTTTTGTATTTTTCTCACCGTTGGATGTTTAACAAACTTCAAGATTACTTTAACCCTATCTTTGCTTTTAAGTAGTATAACTTTTTTATGTTTACTGTATAATGTTTTCATTTCAATGCTATTCATAAAAAGTAGCTCAAGTAGTCTGAACTGTTTGGTTGAAAATCGATCCTTGTATAATCCATACAGTTCCAGAGTATTGTTTCACAATGTATGTTAGGGTTGTTTTGTCTACTTTTAGATCACAATAACTAAGTTGCAAATTCCGCTGTAATTGCAATTTTAAAACATAATTACATTGAAATCGTAGAGTTTGGAGAATGATTAGGATTTTGAACATTACTGTACAAAAGGACCGTTTCCGTTTTGCATGTATGCCAACACTTCCAATTATGGACACAATCGTTCTATATTGAGCTACTTTATTGATGACACCTTAGTTCTTGGGTCAATTTCAACATTATATTTGATTAGTCAGTGATGCTTTTGCCAAAGTTATTCACCAGTTTGTGCTTCTAAAAACTACATAAACATTCCAAAAAAATCAAATCCTACACTAGTTTCCATAGCTTTTTCGCATTGTAGAAAAGTTTATTGATTCTCAAATTGAGCCATATTTCATGTCATGATTTTATTCATTTTGAAAAAGCCGACAGAGCTCTTCACCTAAAAATCGACATAAAATATCTAAAGCTTAATTAGTCAACTCAAAAGCTATGATTAGGCAAAAATTTTCATTAGAAAACTTCGAGATAAATCATTGAATTTTCTGTGAATAATTTTTGATTAAGGCCTCAATTATCATATGATATTTTGATAAAAAGTTCGAAAATGAGTGAAAATTGTTGATTTTGTTTATTAAAAGCTTGAAGCAGTTCAATCAGTGAATGAATCTCTAATAGTTGTTAATATTAAAGTAATTTGTGAATAAAGTTACTCTTTACTAATAAAAGCAGAACTTTATGAATCCAAATACATATATGAGCCCTTTTGTCTACTCGTTTAAAATTCATATTCAAAAACTTGTCATAAGTTATTGAAATTAAAGATGTGAAGTAATAAAATATCTTATTATTGATAACTTATAGCTAACCCAATCCCTAAAGCACGCTTCCTTACAAAATTAAACAATGTTTTTTTGCACATAAATTTCAATAATGACTTTGAATAATGGTTGTAATTTAAATGAGAAAACGCACGCATACCTGCATAACACTCGATATACAGTACCACTTAATTTGGAATTGAGTTAACTATTAAAAAGATATTTGATGTACAATCACTCGCATTGAGTTTAAACTTCATCATTCCAGAAATGATGCGAATTCGTAAGGATTTGACAACTTATAACCACTACTCAATACTATAACTCATCACTACTCAATGCTATTATTGATTAATATTTAATTTCTATGTTTCCTCTCAAGGCTAAACTCAATGCGAGTGACTGTACTTTCTTTGAGTCTTTTGATTGATTCTTGAAATAAATTTGTTTAAATACTCGTTTCGAAAATTTGAAGCAGAATTAATTTAGAAACTTGAGAATGCTCTTGTGTAAGATAAGAGGCACAAGTCTCAAAATATTACAAGCATAGTTTGCAATTTAAAAAAAACTCTCCAAATTTTAAACTCATATAATCTCTTTTCTTCAATTTTTACCTCAAAATTGCATAAATTAGTGATAAGTATAGAATAATTCTAAATTAGATTATTTAATCTCGAAATTCAATCTAAAATAGCAATTCATCAACACTTAAGTATTTATATTCGATTCAAATGATTGCTGAATGGATTATACTATGGTTAGTAATTCATTTGGTGGAAAATATGTTCAATTTATATTCAATTCAAAATTCAATTTAAAAATTCATATAAATATTGTTTTCTGGAAATAATTTTTACTTTCTATAATAATATATTCTCTATTAATTAAAAAAATAATTCCTTTTGTAATTCGATTGACTTTATACATTAATGGAAATTTTTTCATCAAATGAAATTCCACCAAATGATTTCCGACAAATGAATTTCAACCATATGAGAAGACATCTGCTGAGTCTATTAAAATAATCCAAATATCTTAATGTATTTCTAATTATGCTTTAGAAAGTAAATTATCCTTAAAAATTCACTAAAGTCAAGAAAACTTAAGGTATGCATGAGTTGTGAATTTTCATCTCACATGAATCAATCTGTACATTACTGTTAATTCGAACAAATTTGGAAAATTTTCTATTTGTCAAACAGACATCCATAAGAAATAAAATTAATTGTTTAAGGAAAAACTGACTTGAGATACTCGAAAATCAGCTTTTTGGTGAAGAGTAAAGTCTAATTAATCATTGAAAATTAGTTAATAAAGTACATTCTGAAATTGAGTTTTACTTCTGTTTATATTGTATTTGAAAATTATTAAAAATCATTTACAAGGTTAGTAAATAAATCTTTGAAATTAGCAAATGAAGTTTGTCATGATTCTACTCAATCATTAGTATAAGCACACAATGCTGTGGGAGAAGCAAAGCTCACAAGTTTGGCTTAAATATAGCTTTTTTAGTTTTTCTCAGTTTTTAATAGAGTAACACATATCCAATTCGAAGGACACATTAATAATTCATTTTTTCTGAAAAAGATTCACTGGTTTATATTTCGAAAACTAAATTATTCAATTTGACATATTATTGCATAAAATAAAATTTATAGAATTACTTCTGAAGTTCAAAGTTTATCAAAGCTATGATTTCAATATTAAATCTATTGATTTGTAATTTCACAGCACATTGAGCTTAAGATATTTCATTATAGTTTAGTTTTAACTCATTTAATGCCCAAATATGCACAATAAATCTCCACAATAACTGTTTTGGACTACAGTTTTATAGAATTATTGCATGGAATAAATCTTTATAATGAGTAACAAAGTCTATGAGTGAGCTATCATTAGGGACTCGTAGAAGACCACATCCTATTGTTAATATTCCGTTTGAAATCTGTCACAAAAAGCTCAAAATTTGATTGTGAAAAAAGCTTAACATGTTGAAAGTTTTTTTGTTATTTACACGAAGTGTATCTTTGAATTATGCTCCTGTGATTCAAACCCCTCAAGTCAATAATACAAAGTGCAGATATAAACGTGTTATCGTATTTCTTTGAAGTAAGTTATCTCACAATATATAACATACCACTTATAAGTTATACTTTTGTCAATTCACGCGTGGAAAGCATTTCGTTTTTGTTACTCTCGAAATTGAATACTTTTTGTACATTTAGAAGTTTAAAAAATACAAATGATTGCACACTCTCTTTCATTATTTAGATTTAAAAGGGAGAGAGACCTAAACACAATTTATTGCGAATAAAGCCTAGAGCCCTATTTTCTGCGAATGACATCAGTCTCAGATTAAATATATGATAACATATTGAAAGTTTGGCAAAAAAATTAAGAAAAAATCAAGTTAGCAATAGTGAGGCTTAATTTATTATACAATTTTCTTTGATGTACTTAAGCTATTAGGTTAGAGTCCATCTGTCTACAAATGATCGATGGCTCCTATTTAGCTTAGAATTAAGCAGAAGTCAGTCTACTTTTGACTGTTTCAGTTTATCTGAAAATGAATCAGTATTTTTTTATGTTTTATTCATTTTGAAATGAAAAAACAAAAACATATTTATTGGAACCAATTTAAATTAAGTTTTTGAAGCAAGTTCCAATGAATCTAATTTCAATATGGAGCTTGTCTAAATATTTAAGCTTCAAATTTGTTTCCTATAACTCTTGATTCATGAAAAAATTGTATTTCATTAATAATAAAAAACAAATCCAATGCTCTATAGGTTAAATCACATCGAATTAAAGAATTAGAACAAGACGATGGCTGGTCTGACTGGAGTGAATGGTCCTCTTGTTCGCGGTTAGACTTTGATAATTGATTTTAATAATTTGTAAAATTAAAAAATTGCTCATTTTAATGAACAGAAGTTGTGATGGAGGGGTTAGCATTTCACTCAGAAAATGCAATCACAAGAAAGGCTGTGCTGATGGAAGTCCTGAAAAGTACAAGATTTGTAATATGCAGGTTAATAATGATAACTGATCACTTGATGAGTCCCACTAACTTTTATACCATTTGTAAAGCCATGTCCGACAGTGATTGACTTCCGCGCAACTCAATGTTCTACTTATAATAATAAGGCATACAGAGGAAGATTTTATCAATGGATGCCATATAGAGATCCATTAGACCCGTGTAGCCTAACATGTAAAGCTAGAATATTCAATTTTGTTGCCAAACTTGCACCGCGAGTAGAAGATGGAACCAGATGTAGAGATGGATCTCTTGATATGTGTGTTGCGGGAAAGTGTTTGGTATGACATTTCTTCTCAATCGTTATATTTCAGTATTGGTTTTTTTCAATCAATTGATTCTAGACAGCAAATAATAAAAAAAGAAAATAAAATTATTCATCTTTTTCTTGTATAGTCCGTTGGGTGTGATTTACAACTTGGATCTGAAAATAAAGTTGATGAATGTGGCATTTGTGGTGGAGACGGCTCTTCGTGTAAAAGACCCACATATATCTGGAGTGAAACTAATTATTCTCCTTGTTCTGTATCGTGTGGTAGAGGTAATAGTTATGCTCTCCAATAGTCAAAAATAGTAACACTTTTCTAATTTCAATTATTATTTAATTAAATTGAGAAAATTTCTTATTTTAAGAATTTCTTTTCAAAGTACAGAAATATTTACATCATTAAACAATTTGTGTTTCTTTAAATTACTTAACTATAAGAAATATATATGAAAGTCGTTTAGAATCTCCCTCTTCTCTGAATCATTTAAGTGTTAGACTTGATCTCACTTTTGAATTGTGCTTCAATGACTCCCAACAAAACAAAATGAGTGTAAATGATCTTTTAGTAATGCGATCCATTCTGATTATGAAAATTGTTCAAAATCAGTGGTCCAATATTAATATGATTTCGTTCGTTTTGATACCATTAACGCTTTCTCACTTTAGCTTCATTTTTCACTTTCTCAACATTTTCTAAATAAGTTTCAATCTTTGCAATTGTTTGCAGACTTTCATTGAAAAATAATAATAAATAAAAAGCTCTTCATGTTTAGTATAGAGTATAGAAAATTTAGTGCTTAAACTTATCTCAGGTTTGTGTTGAACTAAAAAAATAAATGAATTTTGTCGGTGTATTCAATTTTAATAGTTCTTTATTACATGGTTAAAGTCATTATAATTTTTGAGCATAATTAATATTCTCAAGTTCTTTGACTAATACAAACTTCAGTTACTTTCAAACTCATTAAGAAAATAGTATAACACAAACATTTCTCAGAAAAATTTTAATTATCAAAGATATCACTTCTTTTGGTTCATGAGTATTATCATTGAACGCAAATTATTTATTTTTGCAAAGGTTATCAAATGTCAGATCCTGTTTGTATTGATAAAGAGGCTAAAGAGCAAGTCGACGAAATTTTATGCGATCCTTCGACTCGTCCGCGACCGCAAATTGTTGAATGCAATACTCAAAAATGCCCGCCTTTGTAAGTTAAGATTTAATTTTAAGCCTTATTCGAGTCACTTTCTCCTCTCTGAGTAAACATATTTTTGAAAATTAGTTGGATTATTGAGGTGTGGACTCCATGTAATCGAAAATGTGGTGGTGGTAAACAAACAAGAGTAGTATATTGTGTCCAGGATGTGGTTAATGGTACTCGAGTTAAAGTACCTGATAATAGTTGCCCAAAACAAAAGCCAACAATTGAGAAATCTTGTAATATGCAAGAGTGTCCACAATGGTTCGAAGGTCCCTGGTCTCAGGTCTGCCACCACGAGCACACACCTTTATCTCATTTATTATATGTTGTAATAATTCAATGCTTTGTTTTTTAAAATAATCTTCTAGTGTTCTGAAAGTTGTGATGCCGGCTATCAAACACGTGCAGTTGTTTGCAGAGATGTTCGAGGATTTTATAGGTTTGTTTTTGCATATTGTTCCATATCATGATTCGTTTACCAAAATTATAAGTTTTATTTTGTTTTATAGCAACGAATGCAGTAATGAAACGAAACCAAATGAGAAACAGAACTGTTCTACTGGAATACAGTGTCTCAAAGATAACTTAAGTATAAGCTTTTAAATACTAAACGTGAATCTAGTGTAGAACATAAGTTAAGCTTGAGCTGGGCTAAGTTAAGCTCAAGCAGTTATGAGCTTATGTTTCCCCTGAAATTTTATGAGTTATTTAGAAACAAAAGCAAAATTATTTGTAATCTTTAGATAAAATGGGAGATTGAGGAAAATCTAAGACTAAATCTTTAAGATATCTAAACTTCAAACTTTTTTAAATCAATAACAAAGAACAAATTTTTGAACAGCGAAATGAAAGTTGTGAAATGAAAAGTGCAACCTTATTTTTACTATAAGCTCAAGCTCGGGAGTACAAGCTCCAAGCTTGAGCTCAGGTTCTCAAGTAAAGCCAGTGCTACACTCTAGCACTACACTTTGGTTAGAGCTTAGAGGTCTGTTGAGGCTAGAAATTCAACTGATTCCTAATTTTACAATAGAAAACTAAATTATTAGGAAATCTCGGGGCTACATAGCTAGATACGGCTTACACTATAAGAATAGACGAAACTGAACTCATTTTCATCAATTCAAGTTGTAATTGTTAAAAGAAACTCAAAAGATATTCCTGAAAACTTTCAAATAATAAACAAATCAGACACTAAATATTTTATTCAATAAATCATATGCTGTAATTTTACTTATGGCCACAAATCTATACTAAAAATATGGTGGAGCCCGGGCCCCTGGCTAGTTACTCGACTAACTAACTAGTTAACTAAAGCTCGTGCTCTACACAACTTGAATGAGCTCACAAGTCAGTACCAAATTATAAATGCTTCATGTTTTATTGAATAAAAAAAAGGCAAACTCTCATACATTTAGACAAAAACTAAAGTAATTCGCAAACTATTGCCTTTTTTAAACTTACAAGACAGGGAGGATTTTTAAAGCTTATTTTGCTGATTAGTTGTTCAAACCAGTTGTTGAGAATAAAATGAAAATGAAATCCATATTCTAAAGAATAACTTTTTTAAAGCTATCATTCAATTAGTTACAAATTGACTCAAAATTTTGGCTATTTATCATTTCACAGAAACTGAATGAGTTTTTGAATGCGTTCCTGCAATTAACTTGTCATGAGCAAACAAACCAATAATTATAGTTACAATTACAAAGTATAATATAATGAGCACTCTATAATACTACATAACTTTACCAACTGTTCAATACAGAAACAGTTGTGAACAAATGTCAAGTTAATATATATTATTTAAACTCATTATTCTCTCATTAAGATTCTAATGAGAATTCTCAAGAAGATTCTCCTCGTGTTTTGCCTTTTCAATTGCCTTGGGTTCAAAAATTTACGAGTCCTTCGATATCAACTGAACCGAAGTGAGAGCTTTTATAAATATTAATAAATTACACATTTGTTATATTCTACTGTATATCCACCCACAGCTTTATTGTTGGCGAGTGGTCTTCATGTAGTGTTTCCTGTGGAAAAGGAGTCAGAAAGAGGAGTATTGAGTGCAAAATATTTCTTGAGTTTTCAAGAACTGTCGCCCGATTGCCTGATTCTCAATGTCCAGGCATTAAACCTAATGATTTTGAAATCTGTATTATGCGTTCATGTGATACTCATATAATACAAGATGAGGGTCCAGATGATGACGATGAAGATGATGATAAAGATAATGATATAATCACTACTGGAGTCGAAAAACCTGCCAATAAAATGATTCCTTTATCCAAAATTGGTATCGAAATGAATTACTTTTGGAAGAGCGCTGGTTTCACACAATGCACTGCTAGTTGTTTAGGAGGTTAGCACTCAATTCTGATAAATCAAATTATATTGAAAGTAATTTAATTAATAGGTACACAAGAATCAATCATACAATGTGTTAAAGAGAAAGATCAAACAGTGGTTAATCCATATCTTTGTGATATTAACAAAAAACCAGATTCTTTTACAAGAACTTGTAACGATCATCCGTGTCCTCCGAGGTAAGAAATATTAAAGTGTGTCTCAGATGTGCTCATTTATTATCTGTTTAGATGGAATATAACCGACTTCGGAATTTGCTCAAAAGAATGTGGCGGTGGAGTACAAATACGTGAAGTCCAATGTGTTCATGAGGTGACAAGAGGTACCGCCAATACAATAGTAGTACCAAATCATCAGTGCCAGGAACCTGTTCCACGATCTAAACAGTTTTGCAATGTCTTCGACTGTCCACCACAATGGAAGACTGAATCGTGGACTAAGGTTTTAAAGCTTTATTATTTTCGATATAACATAAATATCTCAAACCATAAATTAAGTTAAATTCACTTTTATTTTAAAGTGCTCTCGAAGTTGTGGCGGAGGAGTAAAAACTCGAAAATTAAAATGCATTAAAGGTTCATAATTTTAATCAGTTAATATGTTTTGATAACTCAAATATTTTCCTTATTTTATAGAATTAGCATTCGGTCAATTGATAGAACAGCCGCCGTCTAAATGTTCGAAAAAGAGGCCGAAAGTTATCAAAATGTGTAATTCAAAGCAATGTCGAAATCCTATGTTAGAATTGAGAAAAGTTATCCGTCAGTCACCCGCTAGAGTCGATTCCGACAAAATCGATGAAAAAGTATTTGTTCAAAAAGAACCCAAAAAGAGAGTGTCTCTGAAAGTGAGCGGAGAAGCGTTAGTACTTGAAGGAACTCTTGTAAGGCTACGCTGTCCTCGTCGTAAAGCAGACCGAAAATCGAATCATACCGAATGGTTTAAGGACAATGTAAAAGTTAGTGTCGGACGTAAACTGCAATTTACGGGCCGGAACGCTCTTAGAATAAAAAATGTCGTTTTCTCCGACTCTGGAATTTATTCCTGCAGTTGGGATAATAATACAATTTATAGCATTGATTTACAAGTAAGACATCACTACAGATCAGATGAAGACAAAACTGTTGAACGACCAAACTTTACTTTTAAAGATCCTCAATTAAATGAACATAATTTTGGAAAAATAATCATAAATTCAGAAGAAGATAAAAGTCATAATACAAACAAAAATAATAAATGGATTACTAGAGACCCGATTTTAATGAAATCTAAACCAAAACGTGCAAATCATGGGCGAAAAAAAGGCAAAAAAGAGTCAAAAGTATCGGCCGAAAATTTATATGTGGCTGAGTCTCCACTTGTGAGTCCTGATCCACTATTAGATACTTGGGAAGTGAATTATGGAACCCATACCAAAGTTACTGAATTCGCGGATCAAAAAATAGAAAACGATAACACTTATGATAATTTTAACAGAAATAAAGAAAACAATGAAAATTCAGAAGAAAAATTTAGAGGTGAGACTAATAAAGAGACTTCTATTTCTCAACTCCAACAACTTCTTTTAAATATGAGAAAATCAACAAAACTTCCAAATAATTTGGAGAATACTTTCGAAACATTTTCAAATAACTCTTCACTCAACGAGAGTGTCAGTGATGTTAATATGAATAGAACAAAAGATCATAAAATTAATTCCTCAACTAATTTGTTGGCCAATACATTTGTGTTAGGAAAAGGTAACCCTCAAAAATTGAAATTCGATTGGATGACAACTAAGTGGTCGAATTGCACACTTCCATGCGGTGGAACAGGCTTTCAGGTACTTATTATAGTTTGTCATTAGAATTAATGATTTTAATTGTAATAACTTGTTATTCGACTTAAGGTGCGCGCGAGTCAGTGCTTCGTTACCTATGAAAATGTATCCCAAACAATCGACAATACGTTATGCATTGATGCCGGTCTTGAAGAACCTGAAAGAATAAGGAATTGTGGAATCCCTGAATGCCCTTTTTGGGAAACGGGTCAGTGGTCTCAAGTGAGTTATTTTCAATCAAGTCTTCATTTGCAAAGTGAATCAATAATTTTTTATTGACTGAATCAATTAATATTTTATTTAGTGTAATGAATGCATTAATTTAAACACTGCTATTCAACAAAGAGAAGTCAAGTGTGTTTTAAATAATGGAACAATTTTAGAACACATCAAATGTTCTTCAGAGGAAAAACCAATCATTAAAAGAGAATGTGTTAATGATATATGTCAGGCAACTTGGATTGTAGGCGATTGGTCTGAAGTTAGTACTAATCAATGCTAATTTTGATCCATTTTTATTTACGTAATCATTTTGTTTGATTGGAATCAGTGTAATGGCAAGTGTGGAGAAGAAGGCTTTCAATCAAGAATTATTCAATGCGTTTGGTTTAATACAGCGAAACCGGCGGGAAATGCCTGTAAGGATAAGTCTAGACCTGAAGTATTGCAATCGTGTCTCAATAAGTCATGCACTGATAGTAAGTTCAATTCAATAATCACTTCAACAGTTTTAAATCAATCATCAATTTAATAGGCAATTGTCTCGACAAATCGAAACACTGTCTGTTGGCCAAGTCATTGAACATGTGCCGGATATCTCATTACAGACATCAATGTTGTGAGTCGTGTAAAAGTGAAAGTTAGTTAAAAGGAATGGTTTATTTGAAGTAATAGTGGACGTAATTCTTAATTTATTCCCTTTATTGCATTCCATGAATATAAAGTCAAGAGAGATGAAAAACTATAAAATTAATGTTGTGTTCACTCATTAAGATCTAGTGATCAAATGATGTACAGTTAGCTAAAAATTGTTTTGTTTCAATCCCGAGTCCTATACAAAAGAATTGTCTCACAAACGGAATCAGTTTTATCCCCACCTCTGATAATGACTAGATTTTATCCTTCCTTTTGGATGATTACAAAACAATTTTTGGTGTAGAATTGAAGGATTTCTAAAATGTTGATTTGGTAAGCATTGTAACAGTCAAATGACTTGTTCCAAGTTTCAAATATATTATAATAGAACTGTAGGAAATTTACAAATTTTATAATAAATCTCAGCCATAATTCACTAAAATTTCGATTAGAACACAAGTATTCAGTTCCTCATTTCGACCGTTCATTTTATTTACTTTGTTTGGAACAAATCAATTGCAAAAGTATTCAAAAAAGCAATAAAAAATAATGTAAAATTTATTGTTTGCACATATATTGTAAAGAAATGTTAATTTGATGTTTTGTATTTCAATATTAATATCAGAAGTTAGATCTTCCATTCATCCATCGATTATTTGATGTTTATGTTTGATGTAATAATCATCGTAAGCATATTTAATGTAATTTATACTTCTTAAGTTTGTAAAGTTTTAGCAACAAAATATCGTTTATGAGCTCCACAAGCCCTTTGTTTGTAAGAAAGCTTATGGGGCTTATAAACCATAAAACATTTGTTGCCAAACTAGTATTGTATAGTCTGTGAAATGTCACTCCACGAGTAATAACTCTCATTCCAGCGATCATTCAAAGACTTAAAAAAGATTATTTGACTCAAAATTTTGAAATGAGAAATTGTGAATTTCCGCTTTCAATAATTACATTAAACCACATTAAACCACATTATGATTAAGCATTCTTTGCTCAATAAATAGTTAAACGACTGAAAGAAACTAATTAGTACTTTTCAAAAAGGTTTAAATGAAAAATATTTACCAACTATTCAATTATCAAATATTTTATGACTTTGAATAGAATTATGAAAACCGCTGAGCTTTTCATGGATATTAATTCTATTTCAGGACTCAATTAATTAAGAAAATCATTACTTTCAAGACTGTACTCTTCATTATATTCATTATTATATAACATTCGAACATTTAATGTAACTCATTATTAAATCATGTAATACAACACTAATAAAGTTGATATTAATCGATCAAAGTTTATTATATCTGTTCTTTCTTTAGAATCAAATATTTATTAATAGTGTTGAGGAAAGATATGTATCCATCACTCCAGAAGTGATGAGAATTCATAAGGGTTTGACAACTCTTAATCTGTAGGGATCTCTGTATATCTTTCATCGGTTGGCTGTACTGTACAGGTTCAGAAACATAAAGGGTGTGTAGCGACTGGAGTAATTGATAAGTTTATTTAGATTCCTATAAAAACAAACGCTAGTGTAGTAAATGCACATGTAATTATATATAAAAAGCAACTCTTACGCATAACAGCCAGCTTTCCATCATTTGCTTTCGATACGCTTTATGTTAGCTCTCCAGTCATTTATTGAAATAAGATTCATGAACAAGTACTTGTACATACCATAAACATAGGTATGACATCATTATTTAGAAATACAGAGAATATTGTTTATTGTATGGAATAACATGTTCATTATTGCTGAGCCATATTCTTTGATATTGGTATGTGTTGTGTCATTAAGATAGACCTTAATATTTACTGCACTTAAAAACCTGATATACTGGAGAGTTTCTGTATCAATTAACTCTCCAAATTAAAATTTCTGCTCTTTTAGAGTAAATTCTTACAGGAAAACTCATAAAATAAGGGCAATGGAGTGGCTCGCAATAGGCCCGGATTCCACCTTCCAAAAAAATTGTGAGGGCTATAAACTGGCGTTGTAGATACCCTTATGCACAGAACTGAAAAACATAACCCATTCAATTGACCTAAGGTTCTGCAAATGGATTTATTAAATCTGGAACTTGATTAGTGTTTAGCAAGATATCGAAGATTACACCAAAAACTACCATTTACTTTAGGCGCTAAAATTGAATCAACGGTTCAATCATTAAGATTATCAATTGCATTAGGATTAAGAAGGATAAAAAATAATTGATATTTGAATTTATTTTTGAAATCAAATACAGAATAATTATACAGAAAGTAGAAGATTGATAGTAAGCATAATACTGAATCCAACGAATACAGCTGTGAACTGAACCAATCCTGATAAACGATCGCATTTATCTTTTTGAAGTATTTCATAAAACACAATATACAAAAGGGTTCCAGTGGCTAAAGATGTTAACAATATGGCAATAGGATTATTTTCACTGTCTGTCCCAAACAATGATTCTTCAGTTATAATAACAATTAATATACCGATTGGAGACATTATGGAGAACAATGTCATATGAAATGCCACAATTAATAATCTCTTGGACTGATCGTATAGTCCCATACTTACAACAAATGAAATCACTAGTTTGTGACATGTAATCGCGAAAAACATTGACCATAAGTCTGATGTTGTCTTTTGTAGTCCAATCGCTAAGCCGTCAAATATTGAATGAACCGAAAACGCGAATATTATAACAAACCCGCGTAAGAACAGTATAAAAACTGGTTCTTTTAATTCATCATTGATTTCGTTTCCTTTTTTCTCTGATGTATTATCTCGTGAACAATTCAAAGTTGTTTCAGTCGGCAAGTCTGCGCCATAATTAACAAAAGCATTTGGAAATGACTTTTTTGCATGCAATTCATTATTATCAGAATTGGAATCATTGTTAACCTGACAAACTTCTGTACATCCTTTCATCATATCTCTATTACAACAATGATTTTTTCGATGTTTATGATATCGATTCAAACATGAATGCATTATCTCTTCAATTAAAAAAATTGCAAAAAATCCCGTACAAATGGCTATCTCTACATAAGGTGGTAAATGGTTTTCTTCATTTTGATCATTTTTGAAAATCGAATCATTACTATTAGAATATGTTTCAAAGCTTTCTTTAACTTCTGGTATTAAATGAGTAAAAATAGTTGCAAACAGAACTCCACCTCCGAATTGGAGCAAAACTTGAATATAGAAATTTGATGAAAGCGGTACCCCTTTTTTATCATCATTATGACAGTCATCCGATACTTTTGAATTTTTTCTTTTATTCCACTTTTGCAAGATATACAACGGAACGATACCAACCAAATAAGTTTCTATTGTAAAAATAATTCACAATTAAAAATATGAATCAATTGTGTTTAGACTGACTGCTCTTCCATTAATACCTGATAAATACTAATTTTTTAAAATACATAACTTATTTTTAAACGAAATTTCATTGATAAATTGAGAACAAAAGCCAGTTTAACTTTGAAGACAGCTTTAAGCCAACTCAAACACTATTCACATCATAATAGTATACTGTAAAGATGAGCAGCTGTTCAAGCGAGATAATAAAGGTTAAATTCGAGTTGCTTATTCAAACTCAGCGACAGAGATATAAAACTATATTTCGATTTTATCAATCGATTCAATTTAATTTAATATATAAAAGTAATGTCATGTAAAATGTTGATAAAACACAAAACTTGTAGTCTCTTTATAGAAAAATTGGCTAAAAATTAATATGAAATCTTAATGAAAAAATAACTATTTTTTCTGTATTTTTATGAATTATTATTTGAAAAATGAGTTCACAAAAAATAAATTCCATACTCGAGCTTGTATAATCACAATTGATAAGACCATAGAAGTTTGAGCATAGAATTTATTTTTTGTATGTTCATCATGGAGCTAGTTTGAATTAGATCTCGTCTCACCTAAAATCTCGCCGAATCTCGGGATTTCTCGTCTCGCGAGACGAGACGAGTCAGCATAAAATTTTTTTATTGAATGAAAAAATTTTTTGCTTTAAAGAAATACAAAATCTCATCTTCAATGAAAACTTATTTAAAAATGCACTTAAGAAATACTTGATTAAATGCACAGAATTATTCCAACATGAAACATGTGCCCTAATACCTAAATGGAAGATTGCTATAAGATTGAGACAGGAGTCCCCCTTTCCCAAGAGAGACAATTGGTATGCGATTCAAAGGATGATGTCAGTTAACAGTACTAAATTCCCCTTGTCTTCAGAATTACCTCAAAATTTTCTCATAGTTAAAGGACATGGACTTAAGATATGTGACATTGAAATTTCAGCCATTAATTGTATAGAGTGACTGTTGAAAATTTTGTTATATAGTTCACGTGACAGTCTAAAAGAAAGTGTAAAAATTAGCCCGTTAACTTTGGGGCAGTCACCAAATCTTTTTTTGAAAATTTCAAATTATTGTAATAGTACGATTCAATGCCGAAATATTTTTGAATAGTATTTCATTAGTTTCAATTTTTGGTGAAAAAATTATGATTTTATCTATATTCGTTTAGTAGATGTGATTTTTCTAATAATTTCCTATTTAAATTTTTCATACAACCCCTATTCAATTAATGGTTGAAATTTCAATGTGACATATCTTAAGTCCATGTCCTCTAACTATGAGAAAATTTTGAGGTAATTCTGAAGACAAGAGGAATTTAGTACTGTTAACTGACATCATCCTTTTTGAGGAACGTATGAGACGAGACGAGAGCGAAGTTCATAAAATGGAAAATTTCCATGTCTATTTTGAATCGTGTAAAATGATTTGAAATTTTATTTCTTGAAAAGCATAAGTAAAATAAATCACATTAATTCGTTACAATACTGAAGGAACAGACTTCCAATTTTTCGCTTATCACTTATATTTGATAACAATAGTATACAGTTATAATAAAAGTATGAAATTATAAATATTAAAGAACGATAAATTCATCATTAAATCAGACTTTGAGCTCGCATTAAGATAAGGTATGAAAATAACTAGAATTTCACGTTTTTATGCCTGTTTGCAAATATTAATCAGTGATCTAATGATAATTTAATTTTTCACAAAGATATATGATGTTGCCATAGGAATCCTATGATTTTTTAGAAATCATGACGTCCTATAATATCCTATTCATAAAGTTTTGTGAAGCGTCACATATAATATGTGGCCAAGTCTTTTCATTTTAGAGTACAGTTTTGGACGAATTAAAAGCACAGTTTTGCTAAAACATATACTTTATGGCAATACAAAGTTATATGTTTTTACAATATAAAAGCTGTTATATACTGAAGTATATGTGGCTGAATAGAGTCAAAGGATATGAAAGCTTATCTATCCATAATAATGGCTTCTAAAAAATTGATTTATGCATATTTCATAGTAGTCTCCCTCTGGCTTTATTCAGTCACATATATTTTAGTTTACCGAAACTGCGCTTTTCATTTGCCCAAAACTGTATGATGAGGTTTAACACCTATGTTTAAACAAATATACACTCAACGTTTGTGAAAAGACGCTGAGACTAACGCTCGCTATTAGAAATGAAGAGCTTTGAAAGATGAGAAAGTTTAAATGTGTTTCTCAACAATAGATTATATGAGGTTATATTAAAGAATATTGAAATACATAATAATAATACTACAATACAAGTCAATAGGCATAATACAAATCTAGTCATATGGTGAAAAAAAGATATAAACGTAAACCATGACTATCAAAGTATTTCAAATTTTTCGAGATCGAGAAGTTTATTTTACAACTCATTATATTTTGAGGTTACGCACAAATATTGAGTCAAAATATACAAAATCATATCTTAGAATAATAAATGAAAACAAATTTTTATCCAATTTATACTCAAATACACTAGAATACTAATTAGGGCTTTTCTTGTGAATATCTTCCATCCATATTGGACTCGTCCCAAAAGGGAAAACGCCATTCCTAGCATATCAGTCTCCTCAACCTAACCTAACCTAACTCAAATTAATTTTATAAAAATTTAAGTTTACTCACTAATTCATATAAAATTAAGTTGAGTTAAGTCGGGAAGATATTCGCAAAATCCTCCCAAATTATTAATATTTTCTGGTTGGCTAAAGTTTTTTGGTTAGAGACCACATTTACATTTCTGACTCAAACTCAACCTCAAAAGATTAATCATTTTGATTGTACTAATTATGAGAAGAATGTTACTTAACTCATATTCATAACTCATACTTATTTTCAAAATTGATATGTTTTGCATACGTTAGATGTCTTCAAAATACAGTTAAACTAATATTAAAACTTGTAAAAAGTTAAGAATTATTTTACCTAAAAATAGCACCACCAAAGAAATAATTCGCACGGATTGCAAAGACATGATGTGATGAACCAAAATATTCTAGATATTCTTAACAGACTTAAGTTCTTTTTAAACAAAACAATATATAATGAAGAAGTGTTGGAATTTTTGTGGTGAAGAATGCAACTTGCAATAATAGGGATTGATATTAGTTTGACTTTTGTATTAAATTGAATTTAACTTCCAATCAAAACCGATTCTTCAAGATTGTGAGCTCAAAAGGTATTTGTTAACGAGTTATGAGTTTTCACTCTTTTAATGCGTGGCTGTCAAGTATAACTACTAATACTATTATAGATATAATAATATTGCTATAGGTTTATGAGTGCAATCAGTTAAAGTGATGATGTATTGCTAGTGAAACTACTTTAAAGGGTTCGCGACAGAAAAAACTCTTGATTCGTTCAACAAATATAAATTGAACTTCTCTTGGCCTTCAGCTGATAATTGAATTGATTGTATTAAAAATTTATTCAGACATCTAATACTCTCAGTTATAATGGATAAATTAATTTTACTTACATTATGCAAACTATCATCTTGTTCTTCGACTTGTTAATGATTCCCAATGAGAGCTCATTTTAAATCTGTTAAAAAATTGAAAATACATTAGAACAGAGACAAAAACTTTACTGAGACTTTATTATAACATTGAAAGCAACTTTTCACAGCAATAATTAAAACTTTAATCTTTATTGATTAAAATGAAACATGAAAGAAAAGCCGAAGTTTCACTTTGATATTTAAAAATGATTTGAGTATTTTGTAAGTAATTGAAGTTATTTTATTTTCCAAGGACTTACTGAATGAGTGATTTCCTAAATTTTAATAGTTTTTTGTCCACAAGTGATTTTTACCAGATATAAGTTTTTTCTATTAATCACTTTATTAGTATTCACAGAATTAGTTTCAATCAAAGAAGCACTTTTTGATTTATCAGTTCTATGTAAAAGCACATTATAACTAAAGTAAGGTTTGAAATAGTATTCAAATAATAAATTCAATGCTTGAATCAAAAGGAACTTTATTAAAATACAAAGTAAAACTTTTGTTCAGACATTCACTGCACTCCAACAGGTGGGTCATTGAGCTCACTATAGCTTTTTTGAAGCTTTTATAGTGAAATAGATTTTATTTCATAATATCTTGTAGTGAGGGTGGAGTTAAATATTGATAATTAAATACGTATCATTTAAGTACAACTATTTAATAAAAGCTTAATTTACTTGTCAAATCAAAAATTATCACAAACTTAACTATTCAAAGTTTGATTAAACATAAGGCGTATTATACATGTGTAATAAGTTATTAATAACTGAACAATTTATTCGTAATTTTAATGGGAAGATATGACAAATATAAGACTTGTATATTTGTGATCATGCATTTTATAACCTTAATGAGCAAAATATGAAACAACAATTTGCTCATTAAGACAGGATTTTATATACGACGCATTCAATGGCTGCTATGCAAATGTTGAATGCTTACGAAGTATTGATAGTTATGTTGATAGGATTGCTAGTATTATCTCTATAAAAACTCAGTTAAGACAAATCATTTACTAGAATAAAACTATTTTTTCTCATTTCACTTACTTTTCAAACCCCAATGAATAAGTCAACTTTTAGTTATTCTATTAATTATATGATTTACTACAGAAAGTACAGAGTATAATAACAAGAATTTGTCAGATTTAATGTTACTTTCAATATAACTTAGCATTATATCTGACTTTATAGCTAGAAAATGTATTTTTTTAAATAGATTCATATTTCAAATATTTAACTGTCAAGATTTGTACCGAAATTGCTGAAAATTATGAAGATATTTAAAATGACAAAATTCGATAAAATTTTCAATTTTGCACTTTTTATAAAATAGTTTCAGTAAATCAAAGGAAAATCATGTTTTTATGCTTTTGTAAAACTGTGTAATGTTTGTGTCTTAACATTAAAACAATGGTTTGAACATTTAGAAAAAAATATCATGTCATTGAAATTTAGAATAAATATAATAAAAAATAGGAACAAATAGAAAACTCTATCTTAAATAAAATATTAATTAATGTTATTAATGTTGATGACTTGTAAATAGTTGTAGAGACACCATAACAGCAAATCCGCATAATATACCAAAAAGTTGTAAGTGTCCGCTCAGATTAGGAGAATGTTTCTCTTTTGTCAAAACTTCGAAGAATACAATATAAAGAATAGATCCGGTGGCGATAGCATTCATAATGGCATCTATAATTGGAGTGACTTGTAATTTAGCGATGGCTGCAGTCATTATGCCCATTGGAGAGCCCAATGAGAATATTAACATATACAATGAAACTCTTTTCAAATTGAATGTTTCCGAATATATTTCGAGACCCACTGCAAACGATATAACAAATTTATGGATAGCGATCGCGAACAGAAGCTGCCAAACGCCTGTTGTTGTGTCTGATAATCCTATCGCTAAGCCTTCAAATAATGAGTGGAATGAAAGGGCGACCACAATCATAAAACTTCTAAAGAATGATGTGACTCCTACTTGAGTCTCGCAGTTAATTATGGTTTCGACATGCATTTCACATTCTAAAGGATTCCTTTCATTTGCAGGAGTTTCATGAGAAGGATTATGACATGAAATTGTTGCGCCGTAACCATTACAATGATCCTGTCCTTTAAGATTCTTATCTTTTTTAGGGATTAATGTTTGCTTTATATGATTTGTGTCATTATCATAAACACTAAAACTATTGGGACGCGAGTGATGGTGACAGGTCTGCTTTTGTGGCAAAATTTTTTCTGGCGAATGTCTATGACTGTGATCTATGCAGCTGTGGATCATTTCTTCGAGTAAATACATCAAGAAAAAGCCGCAACACGTCACGAATTCAGTAAATGGGAAACCGCTGTGGTCTTCGTCCAAATTCTGTGCGTTAAATAACAAATCAATTAGCGAACAATCATGAAGTGCGAGAGTATTTATCAGAAATTAATATATCATTGGAGGGAAGCCATGGGGTACTATCGGCTCAAAAACGTGTTCAAAGTTTAAGTCTAAATTTTAGGTAAAAAATAGTAAATTTTCATCTTCAAAACAATATTTTTTTGTCCATTATTAGAATTGACGGCATTTTTTCTCTATTTGATTTCATAATTTAATCAAAAATAAATCATTAAATTTAATTGCTTTGAAGGCTAAGTACAGTTACACTTAAATGAATCGGAAATATTGATTAAAATATATCTTTTATTTTAGCCAAATATTTCCGATTCATTTAAGCGTAATTGTATAGTAAAGTAGTTATAACCAGTTTTTAATTTTAACGCTTGAGTAATAAATTGACACTCATTTAATTGAAATCAATGTTAAAGCTAATTATTGAAAGTCCAATTTTTTACAATAGAGCCCATATCCATAGCTTATTATAACATAATTAAGACTTAAGAAAACAAATTTAAAGCAAAATTGAAAAACTAGGTTAAGCACTAGTGATGGCATCCCTCCAATCATATGGAAAACTTTCGATTATTTTTTGCAGATCATCTTATTGTTAATTCAGAGAAATTATTTTAATCTAATAAACAACTGTTTCTGATAATAAATACTTGAAATATATTAATTCGTTAAAAGGAAACAAATGTAGAGTATATTCCTCTCAATCAATTTGTATTATATCTAATAGATAAAAATGCAACTCAAAAATAGGATAATATTTTTAGGTCAATATTTCAATTGGAGTTTAGAAGATGTTATTTAATGTTTTTCCCAGATTTCATAATTAGATGCGACTGAAAATGACAAGAAGATCTGTTAATGAAGTGCACAGACAGTGTTTGTGTTTACTTAAGATGTTCTACTTTCATGAATGAGTTTATTTTTGAAGGATTCCTAATATAAACTTTGGAAACTTACATTTGTTGTTGAATTTTCATTATGAATGTGTGCCAAAGATTTTGAAAATGTGTGACGAACTTCAGGTAACATATGAACAAAACATGTGGCCAAAAGAATGCCTCCTCTAAAAGATTAAATAATGTTTATTCAACTTAAGAAAGTAACTGTATCATCAAAATCAGTGCTCATGTATTTTATTTTTCAAATTTAAACCAAGATTTCCTACTTTTACTATATTTTATACAATTTATAAGTCATAATTAAGACTATTTTTATAATTGTTCAGTGATAGCACACCCCATCCACCCCTTTTCGTGCTTTAGTTTTGAGACCAATAAACTTGTGGATAACAATGTCAGTTACGATAGCAGTCGAAAAATGCAAAAAATTCCCTCAAAATACCAGAAAAATAAAAAAAAACTGTCTCATAAATAGCAAAAACTTACCACAAATTAGTATAAAAGTATGGCTTGACCGGAACTACTGCCAAAAAATTATCAAAAGCTATAATTTCGACAATAAAACTCTTAAACAAATTGATTGAAGATTCTTAAAATATCAAAAAATTTCAGTTTCGTTTTAGACAATAATTATCTAGTGATGGGAATATCCACTATAGAAATGACTTTATTTTAAATAAAAGATGCTTAAAAATACTTGAAACTGTCAAATTCGAATCTATTTCGAAATTTTCGATCAAATGTTGGTCAGTTTGACTTAAAAAGTTTTTCCATTTGAAGTCTCAAAACTAAAGTACGAAAAGCGGCGGATGGGGGCGTCCTATCAGTGAAGAATTAATTTTTAAAATAGTCTTAATTATCACACATAAATCGTATAAAATATCAAAATTAATTTGCTTTTGTGCTATTATTCTAATATGAATGATACAGACTATTTAAACGGTAGTAAAGACTTGGAACCATTTAAACACATATTTTTTTTATCAGATTAAACATTTTTTGAACAGAGGTTTGGTCAAGAAAGTGTGATTTGTGAATATTAGAACTGATAGCTTGTTCAATACCCACTTTCAATGTTTATTTTAATACGATTTTATGGTTATGAATGCGACTTTAGTTTAAGACTTCGTACACTATTCCTATCCGTTCTTTAGTAAATCTAATACTTTATTAAAAAAGCCAAATTTAAATTTATTTATTATATGGTCGGGTCAGAATTCTATCCCGAATTTTTGAGAAATTGATTTATGCATATGGAGTCTAATTTGCAAAAAAGCGTTAACTTATAGGTGAAAATAGTAAACCAAGTTATCTGAGTTATCAATCATTTAGAGTTTAGAACTAAAGTCACAAATATTTTGTTGGATTTCA
>JAQFZT010000313.1:0-29094 GCA_034696325.1 Camisiidae sp. | reverse complement strand
GGCTCCAAGGGAGGGTAGGACTCCAAGGGAAGGTAGGGCTCCAAGGGAGGGTTGGGCTCCAAAGTAGATTTTGAACTTTTCTAAGATCTAGGGTAGCGGGAATCATGTGAATTTTGTCTTTCTTCTTATGATTAAATGCATTATTGAAATGGAATGAAGCTGTTCATTACCAAATTTGGAAAAAGTTAAAAATATTGCAGTTTGATCAAAAAAGGCAAACTGGGCCTTAAATTAGCAATTTATAATGAAGAACTTACCTAATTCTTTTTTGAAAAAATCTCCACTCATTATTACAGAAATTGTCGTTTTGGTTCATTTTTAGCTGATTAATAAACATTAAAAGATTTCTTTCTAACGTCATATTTACTAGAAGAACAATATGAAGCCTAGAAGTGAAAGTTCTCATAATTGAAACGAAAGATTTGGTATTTCGATAAAATAACTGCAGATTATTTAGAATATTGAACTGCATATTTGATTTGATTTTTAATTCATGAATATTTATTTCTAGAAATTTTTTGGAAACTTTTAAAGAAAGCTCTTTAACATATAAGATGTTGTCAACAAACTTTTGAATAAAATTTGTATTGAAAGAATAAAATATATTGAGTTGAATTGAATAGCACTTGAATTTAAAGTGATTCTTATAAATTATTTTATTTTACAAGAAAATAAGGTTTCATAAGTTGACAATTTATTTTTAGTTTTGATTTGCAGATATTTTTCTACTTGTTTAAGCAAATTTGTTAGACATGAACAGTAAATAAAACATTTGCCCTCTAAATACTTAGTAATTATAACAGACTATTTTCATCAAAGGTTTGATTGAGTACATTCATTGACTGAAATGTATTAATTAGGGCTGGCAATGAGGTTCTCAAGTCTCAAATTTTGATTTGCCTCGAGACTTGGTCGTGTCTCAACTAATTCCTGATATTTCAAAAACTTTATACTTATAACTTAGTTTTAAAGCATTTGTTCGATTGTCAAGTCCGAAATATTTAGTTATCTATCAATTTTCTTACTTTATAAGGTAAAAACATTAATTATTGACGTACAGTCTGTCCCCAATTATGGCAAGTCGTCCGGGCTCTGAAAAATAGTTGCCATAATCGGGGACAGAATGTATTTGCAATTCAAAAGTACAATTTAATTGACTTTAGTTTGAAAGTTTCAGCTAATTTTTATTTGAATATCAGATTAGATTAAATTTTTGTGACTCTGAAAATTAGATTTAATTTAATTGATTTTTGTGGGTAAATATGAAATGCAGAGATAAAGAAACCAATTTCCAGACTCAATTGATACCCAGCTCTAGTATTAATTCTAAAGTTAGCATAAAAATTGAGCAGAAAAAGAGCGCAAACTCCGATTCTGCATCTTTTAGCATTTTCTGCACAAATTTTCTAACTTAAAATAAATGCTATTTAGTCTCACAGTAACCGTATTTCAATACCTGTTGCCGATTCTCATCAAATATATAACTATTTGATTGTCATAAATCATATTTGAGTTGTTACTCTTCTCAAAAAGTAAGTCAAATATTTTTCTCTAACTTTCGTTGATTCTTATTATAGTTTTTCTATTTATTTTCTTAATAAGACTATTATAGTATATTATACAAGAATTTCTGAACCTAACCTAATCTATCAATCAATCGAAGTGAGTTGTCATAACTATCATCATAAAAGTGTAGTTTTAATACTCAATTACAATTCTGCCTTCATTTCTATTGAATCGCATAGTTGAGCACATCTTCATTTATTTTATTGACTTAATCTCTACTTTGAGAGTAAACATCACTTGAAAAATAAGTTGTGGCAATAAATAGTTGTTTATTCTTAAGTTTACTTTATTGTCTTCTAAGTGCTGGTCAAAAGATTCAAGCACTGAATCTATAGAATATGTTCACAATTCTATCAATAAATTTGAGGGCAATAAAGTCACGAAATGTTATAAATAAATAAAATCTGATCAAATAAAATATTTTTGAAATACTATATTAATTTGGGAGCACTTCGTTTTGTCCGAATTGAAAATGTCGAAACCCTGATTACTAATTGACAAAAAATGGTTGCATTTTGAAAACTTGAAAAAATAAAGCTGTAAGAAAGTTTGCTTAAAGTTGAGTCAGTGAAAGGTGAAACTATTTGAAGACTAGTTTCACAATTTCCATATTGCTGAGTCAGCCTTTTTATTCAAGTCAACCTGACTTAACTCATTTTTCATTCAATTGAAATATATAACGAACTTGTAAAATCTACTTTCAGTACTTCAGAGGAATTTATTATTTCATACAGTGCTGAATAAGGTATAGGGAATGAAATCCGGACTTTTTGTAAAACAATTTTTGAATTCGAGCAAAACGAAGTCATTGATTTATGTGATTAAAGTATAATAACTTAATTGAAACCAAATTGAAGTGAAAAGAAAATAAATGGATTTTTAATATCAGTGTTTCAAAAATGATATTGACTTGTTTTATTGATTAAATGATATTTTCTTCAACAACATTGATATCAAAGCCTCGCATCTCTTATTTTATTTTCTTAAAAAAAATAAAATCCTCTTTTCAAATGTTCTAAATACCTAAAGCTAATTATTTTTGCTCACGAAATGGTATCCGAAACTTTGTTATCTAATTAATACTCATCCTTTAAGGTTCTGTCTTATTATTATTTGGACTATCAAAGCAACTAATTTGATGATAAAATTCTATTACTATTGTTTATTAAGTTAAGATACAGTACAAGATTTCACAATTCAATTGACAAGAATTTATTGTATGCATTGTTTCTTGAGCAAAGTTCTTCAAATCGCGGTTAATATTAATGAAACCAATTTTTAGAGTAAACAACTGAACAATTATTATATAAGTTGTATTGATTTATTCTTCTATAAATAGAATTAAATGTTTATTCCGAAAATATAATCCGAATGTTAGACAGTTAGACCTCCATTAAGTTAATTTTCTCTTTAAAAGTTTAAAACTCGATTGAAGCCAAACTTTGAATTTTATTACTATAACTAAAAACGAATTCTAAGCAGTACTTAAAGCATTGTATCCTTAATTTCTAGATTCATTAATTCCTTAATTCCAAAATCAAATAGTCGACTAATATTTGCACAAACTGTTGATAATTTGCTTAAAAAATTGATTAAAGCCATATTTACTGAAAAATAAAATTCTTATTAACTATTTAATTCATTTATTCGTTTTTAGCAAGTTGTTTGAAATGGCAATTTAGTAAAAGCTTTGTTTCTGGAACTATATATAATACGATCGATTATTTCACTCAATCAAAGATTGATTAGAAAAAATTTTCAAATCTTAAATCTTGTTACTCAATGAAAAATTAAATTCATGTCTAAAGTTAAGGCGTAGTGTCATTATCATTATCTATAAAGATATTGGAAGGCCTCACTTCAGTCACCGATTCAATTAGACTTTAGTTTCCATTATAATTAATTACACGAAAATCCATCAAATGATTCATTATCTGAAAACAGAGTTTTTAAGTCATACAGTAACAGATAAATTCTAGGTTTACCTCATTTTTCCTCCGATTGCCTCAAGTAAACACAATTAATCGGATTCGAAAAAGAAAAATTAATGGTTTTTGTAAAGAAAAAAGATATCTCATCAATGAAATTGTGCGACAATTGGTTTATTTCACACACAGCTCAATATTACCTACAAAATAATGGAAACAATTGTCAATACAATAGATGAGAAACTTTTTCCTCAAGTATGAAAAGACAAATTATGAATGATTGGATCAACAAAACGAGTTTGTACTCAAAGTTTTCTTTAAACTTCTAGTGATCTTTGAGTTAAATGACCAAAATTTCATAAAGGATCTAAAATTAGTAACAAATTAATCTATAACTCATATTTTACATGCAAATAGACTATCAATATCTGTTACTGAGTACACAAGTGATTTCAGAAATGCTGAGCCTTGTTATCAAATTTTCCTCTATAATCAACTCATGAAAGTGAGGCAACACTTTTCTAATTATCAAAAAACAAAAATAAAAATTTAGTCTTGTAGTGAAAGTCTTAATCCATCATTAGTTAATTTATAGACTTTGAATCATTTGGTTTATCAATTTTGCTAAGGAGTGGTTTGAGTCGACATCTCATGCAGTTTATATTATCATTATTTTACTTTCAAAGCTTTTAATGAAATATTTTTACTGGAATGTCAAAAATTATTATTAAAGATGATATCAAATCGTTAATTACATTCAGTTTTTCAAATGCAGACTTTTATCAAATTAATTAAGAATCCATTGAAAAATATAATCAAAGAGTGAAATTTGGTTATAAAGAAGACTTTAAACATAGAAACCCAGATTTAGCTCAAATGTTGAGAACATTAATTCTAATCAATCTATTATTGAATGAATCTTTTCAAATATGAAATAAATACTAAACTAAAGAGGTTTTCTCGATAATTACAGGTTAAAAATAGGTCCAAAACATAGCTTTTTAGCTTATCATTAGCTAATCAATTGATGATAAATGACTATCATTTAGTCTTGAATAAAAGTTTTGAAATTAGAGTGAAGTTTATTTAATATGATTAATGGCAAACATGATTTGCATTTATTTTAATATTAAATAAATATCATATGAGTTACATATTCATCAATTCTATATTAAATCTTATCCTGTGATAAATACTTTTTAGTTAATTTTGAAATTTTTCTTAATAAATGTCAAATAATGTCCTTAATATGATTTTGTATGATATGGTGTAACATAAAGTGCGCACTTTTGCATATTTTACACTCAAGCGACTCGTTAAGTATTTAGCTGTAAATTATGCGACTGCTCTCATATAGCAAACAAATGTGCCGTATATTCACTTTAGAAGAGCTCAACACAACACAATTTATCATTATTGTGCACACCATCGGATCTAAAAGACTGATGCAAAGCAAATATAGAACCTTTCGGTCCATAACTAAAAAGAATAGTGAGATTTACGTCTTGAATGCAAATATAGTGCGTATAATACAGAAAATTTCCGTTATCTTATATGTCTTAAAGTAAAACAAGTTATTTGAGTTATCAATAATGTTAGGTTCTCAACTCAAATAACTTGTTTTACTTTTAGCTTATGTGCTAACGTGAATTTTCTATATTAATCTACATAAATTTATACTTGTAGATGAGATCCTACCAAATCCCTCAGGTTCCTATCAGTATCTTATGCTAGTATTCGGTTCAAAGGAATCATTTTAGCCAAAACAAGTTATTATTCTCAAGAAAGCTTCTCATTGGAGTTTGTTTTAATTTCTATTCTTTATACATTTCAGGTTAATTTATGCAAATCAATAATAGACAAGAACTTCTTTCGGTCATTCTATTCATTCAATCTATAAATTTAATTACTATTAATATGAATATGAATATGAGTTTCAATGTAACCCTAGAAGATTTTCTTTCTTATCTCTTATCAAATATTTAATATTTCGAATAAGAATTTGAGGTTAGATTCAGAGACAGCAATCAATAAAACGGGAGTAACAGATGCTGTCCAAGTGATGAAAACAACAAACGTATATTTGGATATATTTTAAAAGCAAAAGCATTTAACAACAATAAAACTTATTTTTAGCAAAAGTACAACGCAAGAAAAATACAATTCGAATGCATTTTCTCAGAAAAAGTTTATTCTTTGCATTTTATGTATTTTTGAAAGGTTTAAAAGTCAACAAATATTCTGGTCCATTAAGTTGAGTACTCATGCGATTTTGTCATTTATAAGTTTGATTTCAAGTTTTGTGCAATTATTTCCTATTATTTGAATACCTTTTGATGTCTTTGATAAACTGATTCTTTCATTCGAACTCAAGTCCGTTTCTTTTGTATATTAAATATTTGAAAGCAATGATATGTTTGCATAAAAACTCGTGTTGACTACAAGTTTATTCAATCTTTACTACTGTATTACTGTATATCAGATAAGATTACTGTAAACAGATAATCATCAAAGCAAACATTAGAGTCAAGTTAGTCATTAATTGTCAAGTAAATTATTTTCTTGAAAAGGATATATCAGGCATACATGTTTCGCAAATTTTTCAATTATATTCAATAGATATTCAGTCAATTTACTGAGTATTCATGAGATCAATCTTTTGTATGGTTGAGTGCTTACGCATCTTTTGTCTTTTTACATTCATGAGTGCAATAAGAAATACAAATTTATTTCGGGAGCACTTCGTTTTGCCCGAATTCAAAATACTATTAATTTCCAAAAAATTATCTCATTTTCAAACTTTATAAAATAAAACTAAAACAAGTTAAATTCAGTTTTAATGCGTCAAATGAATTGAATGAATTTATGTGAAATTAAGCTTAAGATTAGGTTAGGTTGGGTGGAGGGCATTGATTGGGCAGGAAAAGGTTATGTCAGTGAAAGATGAAACTATTTGAAGATTAGTTGCATAATGATTAGACATGTTTGCTGAGTAAGCATTTTTCATTGATGTGAACCTGACTTAACTGAGTTTACATTCAATTGAAATATACAATATAATGAACTTGTAAAATGGGATTTTCATATTTTCATAAAAAATTTCATATAGGGCTCAATAAGTTTTGGGGGTAATAAACAGGTTTTAGGCATTTCGAATTCGCACAGAGTGTAGTCTTTAATCCAGAGCCTTGTGTTTTTGCAAATGCACATAAAAATTTTCATCTTCAATATTTGCAATTGTATTTTTGCAATATATTTTATATTTCAACGTTAATCGTATCATAGCTTTGACCTTATAGAACATTTTAGTTTTCAAAAACCCATATATGAAGGCCTAAACGTAAGAGAGCCTTAGCAGAAAAATTTTCTCTCTAAAGGACTTAAGAAATATTTGTATTGATGAACATTTGATATGAGATCATAACTGAGTCACATAGCCTTCGAAATTCCAAATATCAAACATTTATATAACGGAATATAAAAGTTAAGCTAATAGTTTAAACTTTTTCTCAATGTTATGATAAAAAAACGTTACACATAATGAGTATATGAATGAAATTTATATGAATAGTGCAAATACAGTTGAAACTTTTAAATGAGAACTTTTAAAGCTTAAACGTTTAAATGAAATGTTTTTATTTAGAAAGAAGGCTTTGTGACTCATATCAAATGTTCAAATATATCTTAAGCTCTACAGGGAGAAAGATGTTCTTCTAAGGCTCCTCTTACGTTTAGTTCTTTATATGACAACCAAATAAAAGGCACCCTTTAGAACATGGCATGACATGTTTGTCTCGCATTTTTCGGCGAACAGTCAAAACATTCGTCGAATTGCACTTTCATTCAATTCTTTTGAATTGTGAAAGAGTTTACGAATGGCTTCACGAGTAATTAGATTTTAAAAATATGTCACTCTTTCTCAACCAATAAATTTAACTCTTAGTTTACAATAAAACATAATGAGATTATTTTTTATGATTGGAATCTTTATAAGAAAAGCTTATTTCATAAATTGATAGTAATTGGAGCTAATCTTTCAACTAAATTCTTCGTCAATTTTACCTTATTTTTAACTTTCAGAACAAAGATTAATGCCTACGAAAAATTCAAATCTCAGTCTTATTAATTATGATTTTCTATAAGTTTTAGAATTTAATTTCGGCTATTTTTAAATTTTTGAAAACAGATTTTAAAAGTTATTTAATATTCTACTCTAAATTGGAGTTATATTGCATTCAAATATTGATTCATATTATTTGTTGTGTTTATTGAAGGTTTGAATATTTTGAATGTTTCGATAATTTACTATAAATTATTATATCAATTCTTCAATGATATGCACTTATTGTCCAATTATTTAGACTTTGATAATGACATTATGATGAGAGCTCAGATGATATTAGGATATAGAGAACAAGCGCGACCGCGCGCTAAATCAAACTAGAGAAGTATTATGTATAGTATATATTGATTTGAACTCTTATGTATTTGACAGTGAAAATATATTTATGTAAGTATTATGTAATAAATGAGCCACAGATAATAATTTAGAGAAACCAACATTAGCCATATTCGTTAGTCATAAACGTCAATCATTTCAATCAAATTGATTGGCAAAATAATTAAGGCTTAGAGAAAGTTAGACGAAGTTGCTATCCGTTTATCAAATCAAAGTCTGTTATTCAACAAATATTTACTCAAATTTAAATAATGCGCTCATGTCAACAAAACCCTATTTCGATCATTTTTTCAATGATTTTTTCATTTTAATAACATCAAGCATTGATCCAAAAGCTTCGGTTTATTATTATGATTTCCTAATCTATTTGGTATTAACTTAGATTCTGGTGATGAAATGTTACCTGTTCTCACCACTAACGAGCTTTCGCTAGCTTTCGGCTTCAAGATATAAATGTATTTCAAGTCAAAATAAAGTGATTTTAATTTAACTTTATTGTAAACGTTATACACACACGTTTTCCTGATAAAGAGTGATCACTTTTTCGAGAGTATTTTTTATTCTCAAGTTTCAAATAATCCTTACAAAACACGTTCAATTTTGCATTCATTCCAAAAAATCTTCAAAACCTCTTTGTGTGTATGATTTTTGTTATATTTTCCAAACTTTAATTCCAACAAAATTTTGGGACTTGAGTTCAGAACTTTAAATCATTGATAAACTCTTACATTTATAACTTGTTCTACTTTTTAGGCTTGATCTTAACGTTATTTTGTAAATTAGGGAACATATTAAATGGTTTGGTTGAAGTTAATAAAAGTTATAATTGCAATATCTTTTACCTCATTTGTCTCTGAAAAAAGTTTTGAAGTTAATAAAGTTAACTATTAGCTAAAATACCTTATACTCATATTGCAAACCTTTTATTATAGATGTACAAATTGTTGATACGTCTGTTAACTAAGTTAATTAGTAAGTCTAACAGACTTCTAACAATTCGCCTGATAGAAGTCGTGATATGTGTGTTAATGTATGTTTGGGATATGATTTCGTCTTTTTATAAGTTGGTTTCAATCCAGCTGAGAAATATCTCAAAACTTAAATTCAATTGATTAAATTCCCTGATGTGTCTTCCAATTTCACATAGAAAAACGGCTTCAATAATGTTGACAAAAAATAGAGATGCGAAACCATGTGATTATAAGTTAAGGACAACAATTGTAAATGACATTTTCCTTGTGAACTTTGTGTTTATCAACATTTTCGACAACTAATAAAAGAAATAAAAAAAATTCAAACTTAATAAAATAAATAAAGTTAGTAATAATTTTAATGAGCAAACACTTACTTTCTCAAACTTAAGAATGAGAGCTTTGAACATTTGAAGCTTTAAAACTTACTATAAATAAAGCTAAACTAACTTTAATGTAAAACTGCTTCAATGCCTATGAGTTGAAGATTTTAAAGCTTTTCTAATTCACGAAGAAAATTAGGTTTTTTACTCAATAAAGCCTAATAACGAAAAAAGTAATACTAAGACTTCTGAATACTGTATAAGTTTCTGTCGACTCAAGCTTTCACCTAAATTTTGAGTAGAAATTTAATGAAAGCCAACTTTTATTTACTGATCAGACGTGGAGAATGGGGTTGGGGTGCCTTTCAGAAAAAAGTAAATCCCCATCGAATTTCAGAGATTAAATTTATACTAAGATTTTTATAGAACAATTTAATCAAAAATAGTTAAAAAGTGAAAAAATTGCAAAATTCAAGTCAAAAGTACTTTGAAAGGTGTAAAGGCTCGATCACACTATTCAACTTTGTTGATTTCAATCATTCAACTTTTGTTTGTTTCAACAAAATTTAATTCAATTTTCAAATCACACATGAAGTAAAAGTTGAATTAAACTTTAACTTAAATAAACAACTTTTATGTTTATTTGTAGAAACAATAATACAAGTTACATGTTATGCATTTCATAATATTAAAAAAATAGCCTTTACTTGTTTTTGATTGGTTATCGCATTCAATTTGTTGAACAGACTTGGTCTCTGTTCAACTTATCAAAATAGTTGAATTCAACAAAATTGCTTCAACTTTTCCAATTACACTATTCAACTTTGTTGAATTCCTTCATTCAACAAAAGTTGAATAGTGTGATCGAGCCTTAAAAGTCAAATTTTCTTCACTCATAATTTTCTATAGAATTATATTTTTCCAGTAGTTTCATAGATATTATTGATTTTATCTATAAGTTATGATAAAATAACCGCTAAATCATAAAATTTTACCATAACTTATAATTAATAATATCTATGAAGAATCGCAGACAGAACTTATGGATGAGGATGTGGTGACATTAATGAATTCAAATATTGCATTATTAATTGATTTGGAAAAAATTTGGATAAAATTATGAGCGAAGAAAATTTGAAAAAAATTTGACGGCAAAAAATAGTCTCTCAAACGCCAACGTCCCCCACCCACACCCCCGCTGGACCTCTGCATTCTCCACCTCTGTACTGTATGACGAAAGTACGTAAGTTAGTGTATAAGATCATGGTATAGAAGATAAACCATTAACAAGAAGTCAAAATAATAACTTGAAGCTCATTAAATACTTGAGAAATATAGATCCGAAGTCTTTAACTTTTTCGTCGAACAAAATAAATCTTTGGAAATATATGTTTATATTACGAAGCCCTCAAAACACGTGAATACAATATTGCATTGATAGGCTGGATCATTGCTCATTCAGCTTATATAGGGCTTCAATACATAATTAAGAAAAAATACAAAACTCAAGGAAAAAGCAATGATAATACTGACTATGGCATCAGATTGAAATGTTATACTTTTTCCATATCATTATGAAATTTTGAAAACATTAAATTGAGCTCATTTTACTTGTTATTTCATAATCGTTACTCATTTGACATTTTCGGAAACAAATAGACAAAATGTCAGATTTTCAAAAGAATTCACTACATTTTCAGATTAAACAATTCAACGATAGCTTTGTTTGTTAGATATGCATTAAATGAAAATTTATTGAGTATAGATTTTTCCATATTTTGTCGACAGAAATAGGAAAATCGAGTAATTAAATGGCTTGAAATTATCCATAACTCATAACTAATTTTTATTTTTTAATAGTGAAGAGAAGTATTTCTTTCAAGAGAAATATTTATTTCAAACATAATATTGAGAATCTCATAAATGATCTGATATTATTGATTAAACTTTTAATTTATTAAAACTCTTGTCATGCGAAAAACACATTCAAATACATAATTTGAAGCTCAAACTCTAATACAACAAAAACACCGACAAATGATTTATTTATTATAATTAATATCCTCTCATTGTTAAGCAAGTTTTAATTAAAGCCATGATAAGAGTATCGATAAAAAGTTTGGGAAATTTATGACTCAATTTGAGTATTGAATATTTTGTTTGAGATCGATATTCATTTGGAGACTTTAAATACGGTTTTTGAGTATAATATCACAAAACATGTAAGTGTCAGAAATTGTTTTACTTTAAGTTTAGATCGTATCAAACAATCATGATTTTGATACAATCAAACACTACTACAGGCATAAGTAAAATGCGAATTAAAAACTAAGAAATTTCAGATCAAATTGAATAACACACAAAACAACTAATTCTTCTCACAAAACAATTTGAATTCAAATCTTTTCAAGTTTTCAGTTCAAAGCATTAAAAAGATAAACTTTATTTCTTGTGCTTTCATTTTGTATGCAAATGAGAAACAAGTTTTGATCCAATTCATAGAATAACATGAAAATTTTTTTCTCATTACTTCGTGTTATTTTTAGTTTAATCTTAAGTTCTTTATAATTCCCATTTGGGAACTAAAAATTCATTCGTGAATCAAGTTATTGAAGTAATATAAGGCGAAATTTTGTTTCCATTTGAATTAACACGAAACTAATCCAGATTTTGAAGAAAAATTTGGAGATATAACTCATTAAAACTGCTTCGTATGAAAGCGAAAACTCTTGAACGAAAAGCAATAGGAAATAACAATAAGAGAAACAGTAAATCAACTTATATTATAGCGAACATTTTTTTTCTTTTCACAATTTAGTTTCACATCTATTGACATTTGACCTGTGGCGGCATCGAATCGGGGCGTCTCATCCTAAGGCAGAAGTATGTTAACTGTTAACTCGATTTTGAAAATAATTTTCAATTGCTTTTTAGTTGAATCTGTCAATTGATTAATCTTGAGATTCACGAAAAGACAGTCAGGGAATAACGTTTCGAAAACTAATTAATTGCTTAAACCTTAACTGTTTTTTAATTGCTTTCAATGAACTCTAAATCATGAGAAATAATCACTCATGCGATTAGTGACGTCTAAATTGAAAAAAATTACAATTAAAATGATTATTTTAAATTTGATTGTCATTCAACAATTTTTCGTCGATTCAAATAGTATTTTAAAAATATAATAAAAATTCATTTTGTTCAAGAAGTAGATAAACTTGAAATATGTGTTAATGCAGAGCTAACACAACTTTCTATTAAGATCTCGTATAGAAATGTATTTTTTTTAAAGCGCAACAAATCCCTTAAATTCATAAATAAATACAAACAAATAAGTAAATAAAAACTTAGAAATTAATAATTTATAACTAATTAAGACTTTGTATAGATTGGAAAATTTAATGAAATGTATTGCAAAACAATCTAATTAAATACAATTGTTGAATGAAAATAAAATAAACAGAAATCCTGCCTATTTAAACGTTTTAATACATTTGACAGCGATTTAAAATTTGAAATAAAGCGCTCGAACTATATTTGATAGTTATATTATTTCCTACATAATAATGTTTGCCTTATAAACTCTGTTGGATATGTTTAGCTCTGCATTAACACATATAATGAAAGAATTCAAAGATTTGAGTGATGAAACATTAGACTTGATTTGAGCTTTCAGTTGGTTTTATTGTTTGATTTGAGGTCCGAACAAAACTGTTTCAGTTGAGCCACTTTTGTTGACCTCACAAATAGAAAGGATCTGATTCTGATACATTTGCCGTGAAACAAATGTCTATTTAAATCCGGCATTTTCTAAATCAAACAAAAAAAGATACAATTGCAAATAGTCATCACTTTAAGAGTATTTGAAAAGAACTTGTAAACTACATCATTGCTAATTCTTCACTCAATTTCACCGTTTTGAGAGAGACTATAAATATAAAAGTTTGAAATCTATAAGAACAAAAGTATTAAAAATACAAGTATGTGTATGTGTTCGGATTAACTCAAGAAAGAATAAGTAGATATTTTCTCTGCTTTACAAAATAACATTAAGATAACAGTAATAGAGCTTTAATAGTAAAACAAGTTATTTCAGATATCAATCATTTAAAGTTCTCAAAACTTTCTTGGCTTTCAATAAACTTTACAAAATTACTGGACTCTTAACATTCTTTATCAAATAATAATCTAAAATACTCTTTACTAATGAGTTTCGTAAATCATTTCAAAAACAATGTTTTATATTATTTCAAGGCTTCAAATACTCCAGTTATGAGGAAAACGGTTGAAAGTGATATTTTTTAGAATAAAATAAAAATTTATTATTAAATCAGTCAAATCTAGGTTCACATGAATTTGATTAAAGAATCGATAAGAGCTCAACATAAGATCAAGTTTTGTAACTTTTCTGAATAATTCTCAGACATTGAATTTTTCCTTCAAAGAAATGCATTATTTTCTGTGTTCGACTATTCTTGTTAAGTAATTTTTGCATTAACAGCAAAATAAAAAGTTATTTGCTCTCATTTTAATTCCAAAAATAACACTCGCTTCAAAAGAAGTGCTAAAAACGAAAGAAAAATCAGCATTTTCTCTCTTTTTCAAAAGATTTTCTCATTAACTAATTTTTGTATGCATTTACAAACCATTCAATTGATATTTGATTTATAGTCAGAGTTTTCAATACATTAATGAGCGAAATTCTCTTTCAAAATCTTATTTAAAGTTTCTTCAAATATACAGTAAAACATTGAAAATGAGCTCTCTTTAAATAATATAAAATGTTTTGTTTAAACTCTTTTATTCAGTGAAAAACATTATAAAAAAAATAATAAATAAATTTGATTTACATCTTAATTTAACTTAAATTAAGTAGATTTGTGATGAAATTTTAGGTCTCATTTACAAAGAAATGCATGAAGTCTGAACTGACAAAAAATTTGGGCAATAAAATGCTGTGTGTTCTCAATCATTCAAATAAATTGAACACTGGAATAGAATTGATATGAAATAAAAGATTTTTAAGAAGATAGTTTTTCTTAAAAATAATAGCTAATATTCTGTCAATAATCAAAAGTGTGAAATTGAAGATCCGTTTGAAAATTGGCAGTAAAATAATCTTTATTAATGATTGAATTGAATTACTTTAGTTGAATAAGTTTAGTTTTATTCTAAAATGATAGATTTCTGAATATCATTTCTTGATAATACAGGCAAATGTAATGCTTGAATTTCACCAAATTTCCAAATTTTGATAGATTACACTCGAAGATATTTTAACATGAATAAACATCACTATCAAGACATTAATCTCACTTGTGATCACTCAAAATGAATCGAAAATAACAGATGAATTGAGTGCACACAAAAGTTTAAAATCCTTACATTGAGTGGTTTTGGCAGCTTATATTGCCTCCAAATAGCTTAGTATAACATATTTATTAATTAGGTTTTAAAAAACTTAACAAAATTTCAAAATGAGGTAGAAATAAAGTGAATGTCTAAAAAATTGAATTAATTAAACGGAAATTTTGTTTACTTAAGTAAACTCTTTAAATAATTGAATTGGACACAAATCGTCAACTGAGTGCTATAATGTCTAAATACAAAAAGTATGTTAACGAGAAAATCGATTTTAAAGTTTCATGTTGTAATACACAAACAACCAAATGAAGAATATTTCTCGCAAATTAGTTAACAATTAATGTATGTAATGTGTGCTCATATTCCGTTGTTGATTGTCATACACTGTTTCTATCATGTATTACTGAGTACTTATTTTTGACTTTAGAACTTTAATGTACTGAAAATAAATCTAAAACTCATGAAAAATCCATGAATAACCGAATAAAAAATATTTTTCTAAAAAAATTCAAATAGAAGTGGAAAAATGAATTTCGAACAATTCTAAAAATATCGACTTAATTCGATCGAAAATTGTTCTAAGTTCAAATTCGACTTAATAATATTGATGTGAGAAATTTTGAGATATTTTACCTGAAATTATTGGAAAATTGATTTTTACAAAGTAATTGATACATTTCGTAATAATTTATTTAAAAATCAAATTGACCTATAAATGAAGTGTCAATACAAAATTTGAGTAGAATATGATTGGTTTGATCGGAATTGTTCTCGAACTTAAAAGTCTGTGAAAACATGCATTTTATAAGTTTTGTGTCAATGATTGAATTTGAACTAAACTAGAGATAAATTTACGGATTTGAATAACTGAAAATATAAAGCTTATGATAAGGTATATGAATAACTGATTTTGTCAAAAAATACATTTCAGGTGACTCTCTATTCTTTAAAAACTTGATCAATCATTAAATATTTAAATAAAATACCATCAGATTGTGAAGTATTTACTATAAAAGGATTTTTAATGGTTTTTGTACAGAAAGATTGATTTTGTAACTACATTTTGATAACCCACAGGTTAGTAACAAAACCAAGCTTTTCATAATATGAATCTTGTGAACCGAGATTTTATATCATGTCACATGATTTTATATGATTTTCATATAGAATGCCTTATTTGATGAGTTCCAAAGACCAAAATCTACGTTCACTTATTCATATGGATTTGTCTATAATGAGATTTTAAATTAGAATAATTTATGAGAACAAATTTCTTCAACAAATAGGAGATTATTGTTTAAAAAGTGTTTGCATGAAAGCCTTTTTTTAGCATTTCATTCTTACAATCAATAAGAAAAACAGGAGCTATAGTTGTGAGCCTTTATTTGCAATCTTTATCTTTATAATAGAAAAGTTTCAATGCTTTTTTTCGCTCTTTTTACATGCATTTATTACCATATATTCAATCATTTCAGTTACAGAAAAAGCTAGTATTTTATTATCGTGAACATCAGTACACAAAGTTTTGTGATATTCAACAAAGATATAAGAGAGAAGTTACAAACTATTGAAACTCATTCAACTCTCCATTTTATTTTGATGTAACTGAAAATGCACTCACAGTCGAAAAAGGAAATCCAAATGTCATGACTCATGAGCACTAACATGAAGAATAGTTCTTTATTAATTACAATATATCATTCAATCTGACCGATACTTACCGTATAATATACTTATACACAAATTTAATTCAAAATCAGTCATTTGAAATCGGGTTTCAAATATTCTTATAATGAAGTGAAATAAGAATGATTAAAATGAGAATTCAAGTCTATAAAGTTTTTTAGATCATGAGTTGAACCGATTCATTAGCTCTTATATCAGAAAACAACTCTAAAAGACATTATCCCTAGAGTTGAAGTACTTCAGCATAAAGTTGAATATGTAGTTGCGATCAAAAGAAAATAATACCAGCTTTGGTCAAGAAGAGACCTTGAATTGGTGTGAAGACCTCTAGAGATTTGAAAAAATGAGACAACCTCTCGATTTTGTGCCTAAAAAGTATGATAGTAGAAAAGAGGCCAATTTTCGGGAAAATGAGAATAGTCTACAGGAAAAAAATTTGAGGGACAAATTTGATTCTGCCTTCTGAATCCAATGAGTTTCCTAAAGCTACTCCACCCCATTGAAAATAGAGCTTGTCCAATTCTGATCAACACTTCTTTTATTTATATCATAACTGATACCTGTACTGAAAGTATTTGTTATCGAGCCGACTCGTGTAAGTTAGAGACATATTGATTACCAGTCTATCAAACAATTCTATTTCGTAATAGAACTCGTTTTCCATGTGAACGAAAAATGCACATTTACCTAAACAAGACTAACTAGAAAAAGTGAGTTTATTTGCTTGTCTAATTTGATAAACTTATTCTTAAATTTGAGGTATGAATGGATACTTTAAACTTTCAGCAGTTGACTACAGTGTGTAACCGAACCTGCATTAAATATCTCGTGTTGTTTCAATTTTTGAGTCAAGTGAAAAGTTTGGTCTTTTGGGCTGTGAGTTGATTCATACTATTGAGCGATTGATACCATAATGAACCCTATTCTGACCACTTCTGGCCAACTTCACTATCAACTATCGACTATCAACTATCGACGGTTCTAATCAATGGTCGATATTTTCAAATGATGACATTCTGAATCCATTCATGCCTCACTTGAAGACTTTTGACTCGTATTTCAGTACTTTTTTCGAACTTTATAATCTAACGCCCGTTACTTCTTATTATACTTGATAATTAATTTGGTGTCAAAAATGTTGAAGTGGACTCAGAATGTTTAAGAAAGCTCATAATTTGAAAATATCGGTAACTGACCAGTCGGGATATGGCCAGAAGTGGTGAGAATAGGGTCAAAATTGAAACAACACAGATATTTAACGAGTTCTGTTACACACTGTATTTACTATTCATGGCTGTAATTTATTATTTGAAAGCATACACTGAAGAATACAGTATGTTTTGTATTTTATATTTTGGAAGAGCTCTTAATCTTTTCCACATAAGATGCTAACCCGACATTAGACATGTTTATAGTGTCCAAAACTACTGGCGCGACCCGCCCGACTTTTCTGGCTCGTTGTCCAACCTGAATAAACATGAATTTTTAATTCAAACCCTTAAGAAGCCGAATGAACGCCTACACCTGATATCGTATACGGTTTAGTTGCGATAAGTAAACTTTTACCCAAATCCTGTCCTATAATGTGCTTTACTTGTACTTAAATACGAGATTTTATTTGTCATTTCTTTTAATATCTGTATGAATAAGAAATAAATCATATTTCTTCATAATATATACATATTATGGAAAGATAGAAATAATCGCATAACAATAGATCATTTCTTGTTGCTATCCAACTATGTTGCTGTTGACATCTAAATCATTTGGTTTTGGCTGACTTTTATTTTTCTTTCCATTTTTTCTTTGTAAGTCTCTTCGATTCATTATCTCCATTATGGCGTTTTTTATCAATCTTTTCTATATTATTCAATTTTTAACATAGATTTTACTCGATTGAAATGCTTTGTGTTTTTTACGTTGAAATATTTGATTTAATAGAGATATTTTCGTTTCGCTAAACTTATGATAAAGGAATTGATTCATATGTGAATTGCATGTTTACGACCTTTTCTATATTTGATAAATTAGCAATGATAACGTATGAGTGTTGGCCTTTACGGCTCAAACTATGTCATAAGACTAACTGTAGGCGTACACAATGTAACGGCATTTTCATATTGATTTGTCGAACTATGATTAAGATTTCGAATAAATCCCAAACAGCCCACGCATCAGTTTAACCTACAATTATTTCAGGTTACATTCAACAAAGCATTCATTTGAGATTCATTCTTAAGAAGCATAAATTCAGAAGAGGATTATAAATAATAAGACTCACGACAATATTAATAAAACTAACATATAGAATGAAACTACAACTCAAATTGAGAGTACTTCAAAATGTTCAAATTGATGAAGTTAGGAAATAAGGCCCTTTTATAGTCAGAAATCAGAATAAGTATGAAAATTAGAGAAGAATTAATTAAGGCATCGTTCATTAAGTCCGTACGCACTGGTAGGGGGAGGGGGTCCCACAAAAGCGTACGATAAGCTTGCGAATATGGGATATTACGTACGAAATGCGTACTTTGGGGGGGGGGGGGAGTGGGTGTCTAGAAATAGGTTTTTTTGCGTACGTACTTAATGACGATGCCTAAGTTTAATAATTTAGAAAATAACATTTTCGGTTTACAGCACTCTTTTACCCTCATTAAGGTCGTTTATAGACCGAGGTGTCGAAGACTACCTCCACTATCTTGCGGAGAGAGGCCGAATGCCGTAGAAGTTGTGGCATGTGGCCGGCACACCACGAAGGATCCGGAAACCTTCCACCAAACTGGAATGATAGATGGAAAAAACGCTAGGCTGACCTACGACTCATGGGTCAAGCTCAAGCACTTAACCTCAGGGCCCCTCCCTCCATATTTTTTAGAAATTTTTTGGTGTTAAGTTTAGGGTAAATGAGAATAGGTTGGGTTCCGAAGCAATTTGCGGCCAATGAACTGCGGTTCCTTCGGTGGTCGATCTCAGCAACTTGGTCGGCAATGTCTTTTTGAGTTTCAGATTAAAATAATGGTCTTTTCTTCATAGTCATATCATTCAATATTCGTAGGTTTAGTCAATTTTCAGAATAATAAAACAATTTTTTTGCATTTTTACAGGAAATTATCATAAACTATGGAATGTGTTATCTGTTTTATCATAATGTGTAGAGCAAAGTCCTAGAATTGTTGAAAAAATTAATATAACTTTCGGTCATATTAAATGGCGTTGAAAAGTATCACTTTTTGCAAAACATGAAATACAATTCAAGTGAAACAAAGACTTTTTGTATTGTTGTATTTGTAGAATTTCATCACTTCTGTTCTTATAAAAACGATGAAATTTTATTTGATTGATAGTCTTCTCTATAATAACTTATTGATTTCGATTGGATTCTCTCGATAGGAAATTAGAAGCACTGTTACACTGTTACACTTTGTTGCAAATAATATTGCGTTATCAATACTCGTCACTCTTGAGATTATATAAAAGAAAATAAATAAAACTAATGCAAAAGTAATCCCTTCCTTTTTACCTAACTTAAGCTTTTACATCATAGTCTCATACATGTATGAGATACTAAAAAAGCATTAATGTTTATCTGTAAAAACTTTTCTATTCAATGACTTAACGAGAATGTGCTGTACTGTGTCTTCTATTGTTTCAAAACAAAATAATTTAGACTGTCTTTTAAAAACAGCATAAGATTTGAATTGAATGAAACTAAAGATTTGAAAGCATATGTATACAAATATTATAGAAATATGGAAATATTTTTCCCAATTTATACAATATTCAAAAGTTAAAGGTCAAAATTATTTTAATTTAATAATGTTTCAGTCGATAAGAATTAAAGTTACGGCTGAAAATTGCGTTCAATGTTTATTTAAACTTTTCATTTTCCTAAATGTTTTAATACATGATTAGTAGTTCCGATTTTAACAAATGGAATAAAATAATGATGAAATCTCATGAAATTCTAATTAAGTTTTCTATTTGAGTTGATAATTACAAAGCCCTCATATTTTGAAAGTATACTTATATACTATACTAATTGAGTAACTTATTGAAGCACTTAATTTCAAAGTTTAACTTATCTTTAATCTCTTGATTCATTATAGATCTAAGTTTTTGATTGAAAGCCGTAACATTTGATTCAAGAATACCAAATAGAAGTTCAATTATAAAAGTTGATTATAAAAATGGCAGTGAATTATGGACTGGAATTTGTTAATGAAGAAGTGTCAGTAACTTCAGACCAGAACACGTTTAATTCTTTTTCATCATCAACTGAAGATCCCCTTCGAGAAAGCCTATATATGAATATATCCCAAATTTGTAACATGACTCTAAATTTGAGTCTAATTAGTTATGATAACTCGATGTGCAATAAATCGCTGGAATATGACGGAAAACTAGACTATTCTGAAGTAGCGCTTATGGAACGGACACTTAGTATTGTAGTCCCGATTCTATTCGGAATTATAGTAATAGTAGGCCTTTTCGGAAATGCTTTAGTGGTGATTGTAGTCATGTGCAATCCTCAAATGAGATCCACAACAAACTTACTCATCATCAATTTAGCGATTGCTGATCTACTTTTTATTGTCTTTTGTGTCCCCTTTACGGCATGGGATTACGCCTTCCCTTTCTGGCCATTTGGAAATATCTGGTGTAAGATTGTTCAATATTTAATAGTTGTCTGTGCGTACGCCAGCATATATACGGTAAGCTAACGGTCAACTCTCTTTATCTTACTCTAAATAATTCAAAATGCCAAGCATTTAATATTTTATCATTTAATTGACTTATAAGACCTTCCTTTTTATTACAATCGATATAAGCATTAATGTTTCATTTCCATTATTACTTAAGTATTTATCATTATAAACATTTCAACGTTTATAAATGAATTGTTTTTTTATATAGTTGGTATTGATGTCGCTGGACAGATATTTAGCTGTTGCGCATCCCATCCGATCGATGTCAATGAGAACCGAAAGAAATGCTTATTTTGCCATATTTTTTACATGGATAACGATTTTTTTGGCTTGTATTCCAGCTCTGATAAGTCACGGTGTCATTTCGTTTGAAGATTCTGAAGATCCCGTTTGTCTTTTTTTAGTAGTAGAATATAATCAATCTCTGTATCAAATTTGCTTTTTTCTCTCGTCTTACGTAATACCGATTTCCATAATATTGATATTATATGTTCTTATGCTAAAACGTCTATGGCTTGGAGTGGTTCCGGGTGGACACATGAGCGCTGAGAGGTCTATATTTGATTTTTTTCTAAATGAATATATTTTCTCATGAGTGTTTCGGATTACGTAGTGTGCGGTCCAAGAAAAGAGTGACTCGAATGGTTGTTGTGGTCGTAATTATTTTTGCCTGTTGTTGGTGTCCCATTCAAATTGTTTTAGTGCTCAAAAGTTTTGGTCAATACAAAATCGATACTACAAACCTAATAATACAGATTGCGGCGCATATATTGGGTTAGTTTTGAGCATAACTTTTTTTAAAATCAAATAATATAAGCTTAACACACGTCATACATAATTTGTGCACTTTTAACATACATCCCAATCTGCTTCCCAATGCACTCTACAGTATCTTAAAGTTTAGCTTAAGTTATAATTAATTTTCATGTGTGGGTTATTGTGATAATTTATGCGCATTAATGTAGACAATACTTCACCTTTCATATAGAAATATGAGATACACTTTTGCGTCTTAGCAAAGAAATGAAAAAACCTATCAAAGTATAACTTGCTTTAATACCGCTAACTCTTTTAACCATCTATTGAGTAAATAGACTTCATATTTTATTCATCAAAATCATACCAAAGCAAACCCACATTAAATCTAAAGTGATTAAAGTCAACGTTTCTTCTTATAATTGAAGTTATGCCCAAATTTTAAGGGTTTGCAAATTTCATAAACTTTTTGGAGAAAGTTTTTAGACTTCTTTCGCGTTTTTTCAAATGTCCATTATATGAACAATGATCGAACAGAAGAAACTCCAACTTGAAATGTTTATAGTTTTGATCCAATATTGAGCTAAAATAACTTTAATAGAATGTTTCAAAAACGAAATATGTCACTGAATATTCTTTCGTTTTCTCAACTACTCTCAAGTTATTAATATATAGTGAAAGTGAAATTACATATCATCGGTTCAGTTCTATAAATTTTAAATGCAATTTGTTCAGAAACTGAGTTATTGATTGATTATTATAAACCATAGTTGGTTCTACATCTACACCATTCTTCAAAATGCATTATAGTTCGCTCCCTGCAGTCTCATAATCGAAGTCTCCTACAATTTTTTATCAAATTTATAGCATTTTCATGGCGATTCCTCTTTGCTTATGTCAAACAGATTATTTCATTTTGTGAAATTCCTATTTTTTTAAAATTTCATAGAAAAAATGGCTCGATTTTCGTATAAAATCTTTATGTCAAACATTTAAAACATTTAAAATAAGTCTTATTTTATTAATAAAGTTATTAAAATCCCCAAAAAACAAAATTTTGCTCATTAAAAAGATTTTTGATGAATTTTTATTGATAAAAAAGTTGAAAATTTAAAAAATTTATTATGAAATTTTTTGAAAAATTTTGGGATAATGAACGGTTACAATCGTGAACACGGAGTCCTAGGCTAACTTGTTGAGGTGGTATATTCTCCATCAGATCCATAAACACATTGAGTGTCTATAAGACATCAAACTTGAAAGTGGTTTTTCTCGAAAGCTTAGTTTTTGCATTTAGACATTATAGAACTGAACCGACGATATACTGTATTTCCGATATGTCTAATTTGTGAAGTTGAAAGATCAAAATCTGGGACATCATTTTCTAAGCACAGTCTTAATGAGGAACCCCTTATCCATTCTTTTCTATAGAATAGATTTAGTTTAGAGCTGACTTATTGAGATTCATTGATGACTTTTGTATTAAAGTAGTTCTTGAGTTGGCCATTGACTCCGCAGTCAAATATAAGTTCTAAAATACAGTTATATTGAATCTCATAATATTAGTTTTGGATGCATTCTGATTCTGTGCTCTCATTTACCACCAGTGGTCTCAACAAAATTTATAGTTCACAACACAGTGAGCAACGACTGAACAACTGTTACATTGAATAATAAGGTTATTGGGAAAGAAATCACTGTTTTCAAGTTTGGTTTTTGCAAATAATTTATCGCAAAGACCGACATAACATATTGCGAATTTACTCACAAAATGAATAGCAATATAAAAATAAGCCTACACTAAAACTTTATAAAAGAATAAGACCAACAAAGTTTACAAAACCGATTCCATAATATTTCATACATTAGATTTGACAAAATTATATTTCAATTATTTTTCCCATTAGACCCAAATCGAGTGCTTCCATTGCTTTCATTTTAGAATTCAATGAATAACAATAAGATATCAAATGGAGTCTGATTTGCAAAAAAAAACCTTAAAATATAGGCCTAAATAGGGAAAAAATTTACCTGAGTTATCAATGATTTAAAGTTATGAACTCAAGTCACAAAATTTTGCTTTTAATAAAGTTTTATCTGTTGTAAACTTATTTCATTATTAAGGCCTATTTTAAGACTTTTTGCACTTTTAAGACTATTAGACTTGATATATAGTAATACATTAATTAAGAAAACAAAAAAGCACTCAATAAAAAGAAACTGATTTGGTTTGAGACAAACATATACTTTGAAATTAAAAGATTTTACAATTATCTACAAATTACCTTTTGTTCTATACTTCGACTTGTCAAATGAAAATATGACATTTTTGTTTCAATTTTAAAAATGTCAACTCAAATATTATTCAGGATTACTTTAAAGAAATCTTTGACTCACAAATCACGTTTTCTCATGCTTTTCGGTCTATCTCTGTTTCCCTTTGAGCTAATATTTCACTCTCAAACACAATAATAGGAATCGCAAGAAATTTCAGGTTTTATAGCGAAAATTTTTTAAAAATAAACTGCATTATCTAGAGGTAGATTTTTCGAATATATTTGATCCACTTTTCCAATATCTAATAAAATTTTCATCGTTAACACTACTACAGTGTTGAGATGATATATTTTCTTTGAAAAACATAAATATTCAAAATCTTTAAAAAAAGCTCCAAAAACTTTGAGTCTTAATTCATACTCAATCATAAAGAGTTTAGAAGAACTCTGAACTTCACATAACAGTTTGAGTTTCTTAAAGAGTGGATTTCCTGAAGAAAAGTAATGTTCATATATTTAATTTGTTTTTCAGCCTATATGAACAGCTGTGTCAATCCTATTCTGTAAGTTTCTCTCGACTTAAACTAACAATAAAAAATATATAATACAATAAAAAGTTTCTTTTTTAATAATGTTTAGATACGCATTTCTATCAGAAAATTTTCGAAAAGCTTTCCACAAAGTAATCGTATGCAACTCGAATGCCAGGAGATCATTACAAATGAGAAGTGAGAGAAATGATAGAGAAACCACAGTCGGAACCTGTAATACTAAGACCACCAAAATGGTAAACGGAAATGTTTAAAAAATCCATCCCAATTCCGATACCTTCACAGCAGTTCTCCGTCCAGTTCTCGACCGCACTTAAGCTTATAATTATGTAAAGGATGTCAAACGGTTTAGTATCCAATTTCTTGTCACTGATGAGAATTGAGTGCCAAAAACTATTATCAACTAAATTCTCATCATGACAGCTCTCTTAAATAAGTTTTTCTATTTATGTTTTTATTTCACTGTTTCTTAATTAAAGATGGCTTTTCAGTACGCAATCGAATTACAGGGAAATATTGATTAATTTTGTCAATTTGATCATATTTTATATAAGATAATCAATTATTTAAAAAAACAAATACCTCATTATATGTGTATGTGTTTTAATGTACAAATTAATTCATATTAAGAGTCACTTTTCTTATTATGGCATCAAAAAAGTTAAAATTAATTCAATATTAATAAGCAATGTATTATACAGATAGATCTCATGTATTTACTTGTACTCAAGTTTTTTGGCCAATTTTTCTCATAAATACACTCCATTCAAATGAGTCTTACATTAAAATTCAATTGTGGACTCAAAATGCTCTTTTAGATTATCCTAAACTTTCGATTGGATATCCTTTCCTATCATTGGCTTTTGTTGTTTAATGATTTGTCGAGAATATCAAAAAATAATTTAATTTTTGAACATTTTATAATTTTCAAAAATGTTTAAAAACAAAGTGGACAATAATTACTATTTGAATAATTAGACACTTCCTTACGAAATAAGATTCAAGAATAGAATGTTTTGATAATAAGCAGCAATTGAATAGTTATTCAATTATTTATTGAATGACATTTAGATAAAGTAGTGTGAAGTTGAAGCGCATTAACTGAAGTCAATCGTGTTATCAAAGTGTAAAGAATAGAATAGTATTTAAAGATAAATAATGTATTCGATTCTATAAATATATAAACTTTCATTTAATGATACTGTACTACAGTATCAGCTATAGACACCTCTTCTGGAACATCCGGAAGAATGCCGGCATATGTGATCGATCTACCGAGAGGTAAGATTCTGTCGGAATAAACCAAATTGTCTCATTATTTTTATTCTCAAAAAGAGAAAAGAGAAGTATTCAAAGAAGTTCTCAAAATCTCAAACCTCTCTTTGCACCAGAATCAGCCGGATTTTTTTGTTGTCAATAAAACTCGGCCGGTGGTCATCACACAAAGGTCTCATTTGAATCAGTGTGATCTCAAGTGGTGCCTGAAACGTCACCCCTCCCCGGTTCCAAAATTGAAAGTTTAGTGTTGGCCCTGCGCACCTTTCTCATATTGCCTCTATTATAAACAAAGCCTGATGTGTCGCAAGCGCCTCAATTAGACATGTACAAAGTATCCAAACCTACCCAACCCAACTTTACTGTAATAATTTGGGGCTAAGGTCCGCACTACTTCGTAGTTAGTAGATAAAATTCAAGTTTCATCAAATTTCGTCAAACTTTGATGACAGTGATTATTTAAACTTTCAAACTTAATGGTGAATTTCACAAAATATTTACGAATCAAAAACTGAAATCACGGGCAACACAACAACAATAAACTATCTAAACTATAACTCAAATACTTTCATAGATATAGGTTTGAAGCAATGCTTAACAAAAATAATCCAAAATGACTGTCATAACAAGTTCAGTGGTTATCAAAGTGAAGAGACATGACAATAAAATCTTTCATTCTTATAGAATTTAGAAATATAAAAGAAAGTATTTTATGACTGCACATCGATTTTTCATTCATTTTTTCTCCTCTAAATTCAAGATTGATATGACTCTTGAAATTGCAATTTTGAGTCAATGTTGAAGTTGCGACTTAAAATGTTCTGAAATTGAATTTTAAATAATAATTTCATTGAAAAGAGCACAAAATTAGATAAAATTTTGGAGTTTTGAGTATTTTTAAACCCCAAACAGATTTCTAGTATTTTATTGTTTACACCAAAAACAGCCAAAAATACAGAAACTAATAAATAATGACAAATATTTAATTAAAAGTATTTTGAAATTTTGACACTCAAAACTCGAAATACTCAGTATTTGCTTGAATTAAACCGACAATAGATTTTGACTTTTTTATGAGATTGAGAAAAAACTAGCTAAAGAGTGACCATCATATAATTTTTGAGCTTTAATTTTGAGCAATTTATTTGAGGAATAAGACTTCGAATGAGGTTTTTTCGAAAGGAATATGAACGGTGTTTTCAGTTTTAGATATCTTAATAAGGAGATCATATGCCAACTCTCTAGCTTTAAGTTGGAGTAAGCTTTGAGATATTTTATCTCGTCTCTAGATTTGGAAATTTTCCAAAATTAAACTGAAAAGCCATCGAAAATACACCTGAAAATTTGGAAATTCAAAATGTCTAAACTCAAAATGCCTAAAACATGGATATTCTCTGAAGTGCACTTAACTATGTATTGAATATAATTAAGGCAAAGCCTTCTTGTTAATGAGTGAGGTTTGCCAACTCTAGAGGTTTGAACTAATATCAAAGCTGGAGATTAAAAAATCCATAGCATAAGTATAGACTAATTTCTCATATAATTGGGAGAAAATAATAAACTCATCTGAACAAAAAATGTGAGGCATTAATTTAAATTTTAATATCTTTTTAGAAGTTCGCCATAAGCTAATTTATTTTCAAAGCTTTTTTAAATGCTAAATATCTGTTCCTATACCAAAATCTTAGTTTTTCAGTTCATGGATTTATTATGAGAACTAGAATAAATGTCTTTCTAAAGTATCTTTTTAGAAAAAGTTTACCATAAACTAACTTATTTTCAAACATTTAAATTAACTTTTATTCGTCTGAAAAATCTTTACACCCACACTCGCATGAAATCATGCGGGTGTCCACAAATACCCGCTGTTTTGATGAGAAAACGGAAAATCTTGAGATTTAAAATTAAAACTTTACATCAATCTTGAGACTGAAGATCAAATTTTGAGAGGCGACATATCAAATAACAATAGTCAATGTAATTTTTATTTAAGATTATTATTGATTAATTGAAATGGCAGTCACACCTCAAAGAAACATTAAATATTAATATTTGAGTTCACTAATGGTTCGTCTTATATAATCTATTTGATAATGGAATGGATTGATTCACATAAAATTAGTCCAACGAATTTATTCGGAAAAATTAGGCCCAGGCAAGGGTTTAATACACAGGGGGCGGTTCAGATTCAAGAGGTAACCTCTTGTACCAAAAACTCGGACTGGGTTTAAAATATTTTTCAAAAATACTAAAACTCAATCAAATTGTTATTGTGATATTTATCAAACTAATCAATCCCTAATCAATGAAATAATTAATTGATAATCAAAATAAAAAATGTGGGCCGATAAGGAAAACTTGAGTCTGAGCGGATTCCCGGCTTCACAGCCCCAAATGTGGAACACCTATCGATTCAAGACAACGAGATCAATATTTTGATACCACAATTAACCATATCTGACCCGAACCTGACCACTTCTGGTTTTAGTATTTAAATTTTTGAACCCAGTCCGAGTTTTTGGTACAAGAGGTTAGGTTGAAAAACTCATTGTTTTCACGAGAAAATATTTTCTGATTCTACAGGTGGATCCCATTTTTTGTTCTTACATCTCGGGTTTTTCAATTCCACAAATTTTCAGGAAGGGTTTGAACTCATATTAAGCATACCCGGGCCCTTATATGGCTAAAATTTTCTCAATTTTGGAAAATCTATAGAGAATGCAATCAATCTAATTGCAGTTGAGTGTATTCTGTAAGACAAATGTGTTTGATTTATCATAAGGCCTTATATGGAATCTTTAGAGTATAACAGTATAACATTAGAATGAGCACTAAATCAATTAAAATATTTATCTCTTCTAAGTTACAAAATTTAAAAACTTTTTTGAAATTTCAATTTGAAAGCTAAATATATTTTGTATTTTCATAGAAGTTATCCTAAAGCAGATTTTGATTTTTTTTATAACTATTGCATTTGTTATACAGTAATGATCACATCTAACAAATTAAAGCAATTACTGAAGTTACATTTGAAATTATTAATATCATGAAAATGCAGACTAATTAGTGGATTATTCAAAGCGTAAGGGATAAACTACAGCACAATTTTAGGCTACACTTCCTTTCATCCAAATTCATTTGATCCAAAAACATTTGATCCAAATTCACTTCACCCAAATTCACTTCATCCAAATTGATTTGATCCAAAAACCTGTTTTACTACCTTAAGAGTG